>CM071948.1:30454882-30507382 GCA_036784905.1 Acrossocheilus fasciatus | reverse complement strand
CACACACACACACACACACACACACACACACACACACACACACACACACACACACACACACACACACACACACACACACACACACACACACACACACAAAAGCTCCCTTCCCAATCTAGTTGTCCAATAAACCTGCCGTTTTATATTACTAATAATATTTGACAAATTTCTTTGTTTCTGTTTTGTAAGAGGTTTTGGATGTGATAGTCTGCTAAATGCATAAATGTAAAATGAAACTGCAAATGTTGGTATTTTAAAAACTAATAGCAGTACAGTAAAATGTCTCAAGAATCAGTGAGTTTTTTTTCTGTCACAAAACTGCGAGAATATAAATTAGGATGATAATTTCAAATCCAAACATATTAAGCTACACTAAAAACGTAACAGCAGTATATACCCAAATATTTTGTTAATTGCAATAAAACTAAAATAAATAAAACGCATTTAAGATGAAAAACTACAAATGTTGAAATGTTTCTAAAAAAGGAGAAATGTTGCCAAAGCTAAACAAAATAAGTTTATGCTTATAATGAAGTGCTAAAATTACTAAAACTGGAATAAAATTAAGCTAAATAGAAATATATATATATAAAAAACTACTAAAAATGCACATAGCAAAATTACTAAAATTAAAAAAATAAATAAATAAAAATAAAATGGCAATTCAAATATTATTAAATACTATAATAATTATATATATAAAATACTAAACTATCACTAGTTGTAATTGCAGTAAAATACAGTGGGATTTTCAGCTGGAGATATAAATCTATAACAACTGTAGATTTATTTTAACTTCAGTTTTGTTTGCAGTCCTTTCTAGATGCCGATATTCAAAATCCTAAACTGTAATTTGTTTAAAAAAGTTGTAAATAAAGCAAAGATTATTTTAGTAAACTTTACAAAAAATGCAATTTTAGTCTTTTTGACTTGAAAATCGCATCTTTAATTCAGTGTGTTACCTGCCATTTCTTTGAAACGATTTGTGAAATTTCCTAGCAAATTTATTTTCCCCCCAGCATAAATCAGACTAGTTCTGAAAGTTATAATTCTTTTATTATTTTTCATGGACATTTTATCATAAGAAACCCAAACAGCATCTCAGTGACCGCTGACCTCGACTGACACACAATGGCTCGTGTTCAAATCAAAGGACAGCAGGACACATTAATAATTCACTCGTACTCTTCGGGAAACATAGTGACATCAGCGCTCCCAGCATGCCTCAGAGAGCGGGTCAGGTGACCACAGATGTATTCTTATGACATGAATCTCATACGCTGCAGATGAATGAATATTTCATAACCATCCCTGGAGGTCTGTAGAAAGAACACATGATTTTTTAATGGGACGGGGGCTTTAATGAGTCGTGTGTGGATGATGTAAACGCTCCATCAGCTTCTGCTTTAAGTGCTTCCTGACGTCTATAATGTGTTATGAGGTGTTTCGCTTCACAATTAGCAAACAACATCATTAAGAACAAGTCATCATCATCATCATCATCATCAAGTGTGTGGCCCTTTTGAAGCCTTTCTCCGGGGTCTGTTTTACCCTTCAGAATGAGTGAATTTGACTTCTTTTTATGGCAAATAGAGACAAAAACGGTTCACTTTAGATGTGCTGTGTTAGATCTTTCACTACAGACGTTAAACAGAAACAGCTGAAACATATTACTGCAGGTGATGTATTATATAATGATTGTGTGTCGGAGGGAAAAGACCCAAAACAAGAAACTAGATGTTCAGTTTCTGAATTAAATGCGACAGTTTGCCTTTGCTAAATCTGCTGGTAAAATGAAAGCAATACACTGTACATATAATAAAATAACATATTATAATATATAAAATATAAAAAAATTATTAATATAATATATGATTTTATATATAACCTATGCATATTGAAACATAAAAATGTATAATGAAAAATAATAGGCTGTATGTCATTTTATATATAATTGTGGCCAAGTATTTGTGCTCTGCGTTTCACACAGACACACACACACACACACACACACACACACACACACACACACACACACACACACACACACACACACACACACAGAGGTACAGCACATCTGTTGCTGTCTCTTGATCTTCTCAATGTGATTATGAATCCATACACATGACACATATTTGGCTTTACCTTCTCATTTGTCAGATGTGTGGCTCTGAAACATCCGCTCGGGTTCAGTGTGAGACACAACAAATGACCTGCAAAGAAAAGCAGACCAAAATGCATCTATCATATACTAAATACAGTTTGATGGCTGGTAAGTGTTCTGAAATCTGTGCTTGTCACAACACGCTTGAACAGCGGTCTGTAGGTGGCAGTGTTGATCCAGCGAAACCAGCTCCTGCCAGGATAAACCTCTCTGTCTGACCCCAGTCTGAGACCAGCTCTTAGTCCATCAAAGCACTGCAGAGATTGTCTTACTATAGGGTCTGAGTTACTTACTATTGGAGAAAGCATAACGGTCAGCTTGGATCACGTGTGTGTCTTAATAACCAATCACATTACAGCCTTGACGTCATTGAATTTCATTCAGAGTTGTGCGACACTCAATCACTGTTTACGGATCCCATAGGAATGAATGAGAAGTGCCATAAACTGAATCCCACCTGTCGCAAAAAGTCAGTGACGGCATTTTTTTTCTGGTGTAAACTCTAAAAATAGTTCAATCCAAAAGAATTGTTTAGTGTAAAATATGTTAGGCTGTCGACTCATTAAATGATGAGCTGTTTCCTCTAAAAAGCGTAGTGAAGCCTCTCCTCCATTGACATCCATTCTAAAAACCGGCCTCTGGTCTACTTTCTGTTAGCATTAGCCATCACGCTTTTTTTTGGCTAAAGGTTGCAGGCTTGCCTTCTAGTGGCTTTGGGCGCTGTTTCGCACACGATGACTTCATAGGAGCCCTGTGAGTGTGTTTCCGTGATGTGGGACAGTAAATCATTGTTCAGACCCTCACAGACCTCCAGCAACAAACCGCACATGTGTGAATTGAAAGCGGAAGTTTAGTCTGGCGCCATTAATGCAGACAGTTGCAGCTAATGCGTTTGGCTGCTAATGGACACGGGCAGCATTTACTGGTGAAAGGTGAAAGTGGATGCTGCACAATAGTTATAATATATATATATATATATTATTTTTTAATAAAAAAATAATTTTTATATATAGCTGTTGTGCATATTGATATAAATAACTTGTGTGCAAATATGTTTTTGCGCATAGTAGATATACAGTAAAAATTAACTGAAACTAACTTTTGTGCAAAAATGCACACACACACACACATACATATATATATATATATATATATATACACATATATACACACACACACACACACAGTAAAAATTAACTGATTATATATAGTAAAAATTAACTGAGAAGTACGCTATATATAAACAAATATTAAATATGTAGTATATACACATTTATTCATTTATTTTCATAATAAATAATACAAGTATTTAATATTTATTTTATATATTATAATATATACTGTATACAGTGGTTCTACTGTTAAAAGTTTTAGGCACTTGTGTAAAAATGCTGTAAAATGAGGATACTGTCAAAAATAATGTCATAAATAGATTTTCTTTATCGATTAACTTCTATTAACTAAATTAAATCAACATTTGTTGTGAGCATCCTTTGTGTTTAAAGGAGCTTTTGCAGGTAGCTTTCTTGAAGCATCCTGGAGACATTGCCAATATATAAATATATATTTTTACTATATTTTATAAATATTAAGTTTTATATATAACTTATATATGTGGTTTGGGAACTTTTTAGTTAACTGAAGTTAATATTGTTACCCTAATTACAATGCTCATTGTGCTATAAATACTCCTCTGTCTGGCTGCAGAACTGAATTTTATTTGTAAAGATATTTCCACCTTTAATGAGTTCAGTGTAGTTTCCGAGGCTGTGATGCTCTGGAATGCCGCGTCTGACCTCTGACCCCTGAGCTCTTTTATTGAGATCATGTGAACAAGAGAAAAGGAAAAATAAAGGATAACAAAGTCATGGGGAAGAAAACGAGGTCAGACAGAAGATGAAGGAAACGGCGTTAACGGTCCAGACGCTCTCAGCGGAGCATCACATGATCAGAGGTGTGTGGAAGTCATGAGCACTGCAACCTTCACCGCTTGTGTCGAAGCCGCTGCGTCCTTGAGCTGTCAGCAACAAGTAAAAATCATACCTATACCTACTGAAGCCTGTCAAAAAACATCAACACATTCCTACTGAAGCCTGTTTTTTATCTAACAATTTGGACTTTTTTTAATTTCTGAGAAATGCGAAATGCAAACTCACAATTTTATGTCTCATAATTCAGAGTTTATATTTCGTAATTCTGAGTTTATATTGTGCACTTCTGAGTTCATATTTCATAATTCTGAATATCTCAATTCTGTTTATATTTTGTAATTCTGAGTTTATATTGTGTAATTCTAAATTTATATCTCGTAATTCTGAGTTTATATCTTGTACTTCTGAGTTTATATCTCATATTTCTGAATATCTCATAATTCTGTTTATATCTCATAATTCTGAATATCTCATAATTGTTTATATCTTGTAATTCTGAGTTTATATCTCATAATTCGGAGTTTATATCTCGTTATTCTGAGTTTATATTATGCACTTCTGAGTTCATATCTCATAATTCTGAATATCTCATAATTCTGTTTATATCTCATAATTCTGAATATCTCACAATTCTGTTTATATCTCAAAATTCTGAATATCTCACAATTCTAAGTTTATATCTTGTACTTCTGAGTTTATATCTCATAATTCTGAGTTTATATCTAGTAATTCTAAATGTCTCACAATTCTGTTTATATCTTGTAATTCTGAGTTTATATCTCATAATTCTAAATATCTCACAATTCGGTTTATATCTTGTAATTCTGAGTTTATATCTCATAATTCAGAGTTTATATCTCGTTATTCTGAGTTTATATTATGCACTTCTGAGTTCATATCTCATAATTCTGAATATCTCATAATTCTGTTTATATCTCATAATTCTGAATATCTCATAATTCTGTTTATATCTCATAATTCTGAATATCTCACAATTCTAAGTTTATATCTTGTACTTCTGAGTTTATATCTCATAATTCTAAATATCTCACAATTCTGTTTATATCTTGTACTTCTGAGTTTATATCTCATAATTCTGAATATCTCATAATTCTGTTTATATCTCATAATTCTGAATATCTCACAATTCTAAGTTTATATCTTGTAATCCTGAGTTTATATCTCACAATTCTAAGTTTATATCTAGTAATTCTAAATATCTCACAATTCTGTTTATATCTTGTACTTCTGAGTTTATATCTCATAATTCTGTTTATATCTTGTAATTCTGAGTTTATGTCTTGTAATTCAGAGTTTACATCACAATTCTGAGTTTTTATCTCACAATTCTGGGTTTATCACAATTCTTAGTTTATATGTGACCCTGGATCATGAAACCAGTCTTAAATCACTGGAGTATATTTGTAGCAATAGCCAAAAATTCATTATATAGGTCAAAATTAGCGATTTTTCTTTTATGCCAAAAATCATTAGGATATTAAGTAAAGATCATTTTCCACGTAGATATTTTGTAAATTTCTTATCGTAAATGTATCAAAACTTAATTTTTGATTAGTAATATGCATTGCAAAGAACTTCATTTGAACAACTTTAAAGGAGATTTTCTCAATATTTAGATTTTTTTGCTCCCTCAGATTCCAGATTTTCAAATAGTTGTATCTCAGACAAATATTGTCCGATCCTAACAAACCATACATCAATGGAAATCTTATTTATTCAGCTTTCAGATGGTATATAAATCTCAATTTCAAAAAATTTACTCTTAAGACGGGTTTTGTTGTCCATATCTCAAAAATTTTTTTCTCGCTATTCTGAAATTTAAAAAAGTAATTATTATAAATTATTAATTTTAGCATTATTAAAAATACAATAAATAAACATATTTTAATAATAATAATAATTATTATTATTATTAATTGTACTACTACTACTACTACTACTACTATTTTATAATTATTGTTATAAAAATAACTAAATTTTCTTAAACAAAAAACAAACTGTGTGGCCATCAAAACCACACTGATGAACATTGTCGTCTTAAGCGTAATACACACAGAAGGTCAAAATAAGACCAGAACATGTATTAAGAAACCAGAATTAATTCTCGGTTCTGAGCTCAGACCAGGATTTGTTTCATTTTTGTAAGCTTGACATTTTATCATCACGGCTGAACCTGTTCACAGTCCGGGTCAAGCAGTCAGATGTGGGATGTATTGTGTTTTTAGAGGAGAGGACACAGAAGCTTCAGTCTCTGCTCAGTATCCGTTTCCATCGCTTTAACCGATGATGTCATGCGCATCCCATGAGGCCGTGCTTCTGTTTCACCATCGCTTCAATTATTTACAGTATTTAATTGAATCAGTCGAAGCAGAGAGAGACTCCCGTGATGCCCGGTGAAACCGTATCCGCTCTCAGGCCCGTCCGAGAGTATCGGCGCTCGACATCAATGATTCTGTGATTGCGCATGTGCGGGCAATGAAACACAGCAGTTCGGGTCAGATCTCACCCACACAAACAAACCGAACCGAACACAAACAGAAATGCAGGAAACTTGCACACGCACACAGAGCTGCAGATGTGAACACAAACACGATCTCAAACAAACAAACACGCATCTGTTCTGTGCTGTCCTGATTTTACCTCGACCTCTAACGCTATTAAACTACCATCTGCTGCACTGATTTACACCTCAACACATTATTTCTCTTCATTTCACTGATTTTAACGTTAAATGCATATATGTGACCCTGGGCCACAAAACCATTGCATTGAAAATCTGGAATCTGAGGGAGCAAAAAAATCTAAATATTGAGAAAATCACCTTTAAAGTTGTTCAAATGAAGTTCTTAGCAATGCATATTACTAATCAAAAATTAAGTTTTGATACATTTACATTAAGGAATTTACAAAATATCTTCATGGAACATGATCTTAATATCCTAATGATTTTTGGCATAAAAGAGAAATGTATAATTTTAACCCATACAATGTATTGTTGTCTATTGCTACAAATATAGCTGTGCTGCTTATGACTGCTTTTGTGGTCCATACAGTTAGTTTTGACAACTTCGAAACACTGTAATGTATTGTGAGCAGAAGGGGTTAAAAAAACGAGAGAGCTCGGTGACATCAGCTGAAAGGAAAGTCATTTCAGAAGCGATTATACAAAGAAAATAAACACATTATTTCTTGGATTGCACTCATTTTTTAACATCTTTTAAATGTGTATATTATGCATATACATTTTAAATGCATTTATTATTTTAATTTAAATGCACATCTATAGGCTAATTAGTTTTGTCAACTTTTAAACACTATTATTAAATTATTTCACCTTTTTAATGCATATATTATGATTTTTAAACACCTATAGGGTTAGTTTTGTCAACTTTGTAACACTATTATAATGTTTGGCAAGCATGAGGAGTTGAACTTTTTATTTTTTTGGATCTAGCTCATTATTTAACAATTGAATTGAATTATTTACATTTTAAATGCATATATATAGAGTTAGTTTAGTAAACATTTCAACACTATTATATTGTTTTTGTGAGCATGAGGGGTTAAAAATAACTCATTATTTCACCCTTTTATTGCACATATGTATAATTTCAGTTTTAAATGCATATATTGAGTTTTGGCATCTTTTGAGCGTACTAACTTACAAACACTTGTAATTAAATAAACAAAAATTTGAATTTACAGTATGTTCCTTTTTAAACAGCGACAAAAAGCACAGGGACCAATAGAGCTACAGTTGTGCTCATAAATTAATGAAACGATAGAGATAATGCACCAGTCACTGCTGTCTCTTCTGAATAATGCTCGAGCGGTTTGGACTGCGTGTCTAGTGAGGTTCAGGATATTTAAAGCAGCGTTTATTACTTCACCACACCAAACATGAGAGGAAAGATGCAGCGACCGAACGAGCCGGTTCGCTTTCCAACATCAGCTAGAGAGCTTATTCATCATTCACTCTCCCAACACAAAGACAGGCCTTGTCTCCTGCTCAACACACATCAGCGCTTCTCCTCTCCGCTCGTCCCATCGGAGACTCGCTTTCCAGAGCACAGAAGAATAACCTTTAGCAGCTGCTGGAGACACGATGGGCATCTCGCTGCTAATGGAGTCATTCTGCACTGAAACCGACTGAACTCCTGCCAGACGGCAGAGCAGAAAGAAAGTCACTCAGAAGCGCTTGCTAACTTCATTCACTAGCATGTCTTCTGGACTTGTGCAATGGTAATATGGTATTCTTTGAATTACATTGGAGTACCAGGTAAATACCTTAGTATATGAATAAGGTAATCAGTCAGTACTATGGTGTATATATATCCAAGTATGCTGGAAAACCATCAGTCTGTACCATGGTATAATCACAATACTATTAATTAGCATAAATGTTAAATAAATAAATAAAATAAAATGTAACAAATTTATCAAGGTAAATAAAAAAATAAAAAATAGATATTTAAGGTATATATTAACAAATAAATTACTGAATAAATTAATGAAATGTAACAAATTTATTAAAATTTTATTAAAATTTTATTAAAATGTAATAAAATTTATTAAAAATCAAATAAAATGTTGACTAACACAAGTAAAAATTTACTGAATGTAATAAATAAATAAACATATTAATATAAATAAATAAATACATTAAAATAAATAATAAATCAATAATGTAACAAACAATACACATAAACAAACAAACAAACAAACAAAATGTAACAACTGTATATGAACAAATGTATAAATAAATGTGATATGCTGTCATAACTCCAGCTGCATGAAATGCATGTGCACACCAAAGCTAAAAACTAAATTGTTAAATTTTCACTAATCGAGTATAAAAATAACTTAAATCTACGATTTAAATACGCTATCAAGAGTGATGCTGTAAGTTTGTGTGGCTGCAGCAGAAACAGAAGCTCTGAGAATGTGATGAAGTGTGTCTTTGGGCAGGAAAGGCACATGTCTGGCCCGACATCAGCTCACAGCTCAGATACCTACAGCGAGAAGGAGGGGGAACCATAAACTAACAATTTCCTGAAAACACACTTTCCTTAAATCCCTCTAAGCTTTAAACCACACACACACACACACACACACACACACACACACACACACACACACACACACACACACACACACACACACACACACACACACACACACACACACACACACACACACTCGCACCGACAGGCCTCTGTCACTCCTGACTGTGTAAGAGGTTATTTTTTTGACAGACTTCCACTTCTTCACACAAAGCAGAATGCATTTGAGCTTCAGTTTGACTTTCTCAGCTCTTCACACTCAAACTAACACTCAAACTGTGTTCAAAAACACGTGAGCTGCCAACATACATAAACAGATGCCTTCGAAGGTCCAAAACACACACTCCATGAATGCAAAGACTAGATGTATAAGCTTGATTTCATGCACTTGTGAATTATCAAATGTGTCAGACTGCAATTACAACACTATATGTAACTGATAAGTGTGTCATATGAAGCAAAGGCTTGATGTTAACAATGCAATTTTTAAATGCAGTACTGAATGCAATATTTATATGAAAGTGTCTTGTTTTTAGAGAATGAGCTTGGTGCAATGCAATGCAAAAAAAAAATCTAATTTTGTAAATAAAACAAATATTATTCCAAAACTATTTCAGTCTCTTGCTGTTTCTTTGTAATTATTGGTAATATTTACTAGCAATTTCTGAATGAAAATAGTTTTTAAGCAATTTTTTTTCAGTATTGAACTGCCTTCGTCGCAAAGCATAAAATACAACACTTTAATGCCTTAAAGTTCTGTCTAGGAAGGCGGCTCTGTAGGTTTTGGAAACTGCATTGGGGAGGTTAGAGAAAGGGCTGGTTACTCACTGTGGGCCAGTCGACTGCTCTACTTTCCATTAATGGTAACTGGAGCTAATCTGAAGAGCATGAAGGGTCAGGCTGTTCAACAGACCACAACACAGATCCGACTGTAATCTCTCTCCTGCACGCAAGCTGGAGCCCTGAGCTGAGAGAGAGACAGAACGAGGATTACAGCAGAATCAAACCGTTATATTACACCCCTGTGTGTTTACCTCTGACATATACCTCCAGATGAAGTCCATGTCCTGCTGTGCGGACGCCAATATTCACTTTTATTGTGGTGCAGGTCTATTTGTTACTTTTTCTCATTTGGGGTCATGAATGTGACCCTACGTTTTGACATATCAATGTGTTTTGGAAAGGCAAATTTGAGTGACTACAATGGTGTTGTGGGGTCAAATTTACCCATTAAAACTCCACTGGTTTCCATGCAATTTGCCAAAAATCAATATTTTGAATAACAGCAAAGACTAGATAAAAAGCCTTTGTTGTAGCTTCTCATTAACTAAAATATGAAATACATGAGAACATATGAAATTTAAGACTCAAAGTTGACTCAAAATTGAAGACTTGACTTCTCAATGCTCATATAGGGAGAATTTACCACAAAAACTCTGTGAAAGGATGTTTTTGTTAAATCATACGCGTTTTACGAGTTGCACAATTCGTATGAATTTGTACGAATTACCTACACCTAACCCCGCCCCTAAACCTACCCATCACTGGGGTTTAGACAAATCACATAAAATTGCATGAGGTTTTACGAATTCGTACGAATTAGCCACCGCGTAAAATACGTACGAATTGGTCGCGAGATAGAAAAAAAAAAAAAAAAAAAAAAGTTGAGCAAACTTAAAAGTTTAAGGCAGCAGATTTTTGAGTTTGGGGTTTTAAGTTTATGCAACAAAATTTGAGAAAACTCAAAAAATCTCCTAAAAAATAAGTTGAGAAAACTCAACAATCTGCTGAAGCTGGTTGCCTTAAGCTTTAAAGTTTCTCAGTTTAAAGTTTACAGTGTATATACACCAAGCACAAATAGCAATAAATACTGTTTACAAAGTACAAATTACGGTAGATGCTATTTATACGTATGCTAGTTGTAGTCATTTGCACCAGGTCACGAGTAGTCATGACAAAGCCAAAAAAAAAACATAACATATTTTGTGTTTGTGCAGCTAATTTTGAACATTAAAAATTGACCTCCAACACAAAGAGAGGAACTATTTTTTTTTTTTTTTAGCACAGCAGAATAATATCTCATTTTTTGTTGAGCCTCTGACAAGCTACAATAGAGGTTTTCTGGGTTTTCACGACTCTTTGGTGAACTGCATGGAAACCAATGGGACAACACAAACCACTTTTGTGTTCTGATGGATTACTCCTGATTTATACGCAGAAGAAACAGCTCTCTATCTGACATCTCAATATTGAATGACAGAATCCATGCATGAAAGGTCACGTCCCGCTAGGTAATCTTAGCTAATGGAAACGCCTCGGGCACGGTGAATCAATAAACTCCTGCCGCGTCACCATCAGCCAACGGCGGCTTCCAGGAAAACTCTTTCTCCAAGAAAAGAGGATCCTACGGAGAACACAGGAGATTTTCCAATACTATGAAAATAAACAACTATGAGCAAACCGACCTCGGGCAGGCGAAGCGTATTATGTCACTCACCATTCCAGCCGTTTCATGACCTCATACTCTTCGGTGCATTGAACAGAACTGATTATTCCTGGACACACAGCCGTTAACCGCTGACCCAGTGACCCTGTGACCTCTGGCCTTATTCTGCTCATTCCTGACCGTACCTGGAGCTTTACTAATCTGATTTAATCTCTAAGATGGTCTAAAACAATCGATTGTGCTGTCAGTCACAACAGAATTACTGCGGTGAAGGAGGAGTGAATTTGCTCTGGATTCTCGCATTGCTGGTATTTTTATGAGGTTTAAGTGCCTACAAGATGATTAGTATTATTTTTTTTGGTTACACTTTATTTTAAGGTGTCCTTGTGCCAGTGTAATTATACATTTAAGTACTGAGCAATATTAATTAACTACATGTACTTGGTTAGGGTTTGGCTTAGGGTTACTTGCATGTAATTATGCATAATTAATTGTTATTATAATAGTAAGTACATGCAAAATGTGTAACAAGGACACCTTAAAATAAAGTGTTACCATTTTTTTTATTTACTTATTCTTGAAACACTGTTTCTTCTTGAAATTGTCTCATTTCGGGTCATGAATTTAAACTTGAGTTTTGACTCAGATTTGTGTTTTGGAAAGGCTGCATAAATTTGTGACTATGATGGTGTTTGAACTCCATTGGTTTCCATGCAATTCGCTAAAAAATCAAAACTGTATATTATTTGTATTTTTACATTGTATTTTTATGAGGTTCATTTGCCTACAAGATGATTATTGTTATTAATTTTAATTTATTTTCTGTTTCCATCACACCAATACAATGAGAACTCATTCATGGAACAAATATACGACTCAAAAGTTTGGGATCAGTGAGTTGTTTTTATTTTTTTGAAAGAGGTGAATACTTTTATTCATCAAGGACACATTAAACTGATCAAGTGTGACAGTAAAGACATTTATAATGTCACAAATAATTTATATTTCAAATAAATGCTGCTCTTTTGAACTATTCATACATCAAAGAATCCTGAAAAATAACAGAAAATGAACTGTTTTCAACACTGATAATAATCGGAAATGTTTCTTGAGCATTAAATCAGATCATGTGACACTGAAGAATGATGCTGAAAATTCAGCTTTGATCACAGAAATAAATCACAGATGAACAGATATTCACATAGAAAACAGCTGTTTTAAACAATAATATTTTTTCACAATTTTTACTGTATTTTTGATCAAATAAATGCAGCTCCGGTGAGCAGATGAGACTTCTTTCAGAAACAGTAGTGTGTATATATAAGGTTTCTTCATCATACACATATATAAATCTCAAAATCAGCTCTTTGATTGATGGATTTTATGTGTTGATGTCATTTTTACGTTCATTCACTAATAATTATTTCCCCTCTTGTGTCCATCTTGGCTGCAGTCCACACCAAGAGAGATGAACCCAAAACGATAAGACACAAAGCGCCATCCGATACGTTGTGAACGGAACAGCTCTCCAACTCCCTTTGTGCTGCCGCAGTGCATTCTGGGATGTTTGTGGGTCCAGGGATCCCGGCCAACAGCGTCTGACAAGAAACATTTGTTTCTCATTTGGCCGGCGAGCTTGAATGAGTCGAGCGGATACTCGCGTTTCTCCAGTTACAGGATCTGTCCCGTTTTGTTACGTTCCAAACGATGAGGAATTGGAGAGCACGCAAAAGCCAAAACCCCCAAAACTGAGCCATTACCGACTGAAAAAGCGGCCACATGGAGAGCTGCTGGCTCGACGGATGATTTCAGGGCCAAAACAGACAATATTTAGCCGCAACGACGTTCCCTTTCAAGTGAAGGAGCACAGAAACAGTGCAGTGTAAATGATTTCTTAGAGAAGTGCGTCAATGAAAACACGATTGCTGTGTAAGTTCATGGTTCGCACATCACTAAGAAGACAAAAGTCGTGACTCAAATGCCTCGTCCAGACATGATGCATTATGATTTCTATACACATGCGCTCCATATGCATTCTGGGTTGTCGTTTCTAAAAAAATGCATGAAGAAAAGGAAGGGAAATTTGTTTCTTTGGACACATCTGGCAATAATATGTGACGAGGGACCCTTGCTCTCACTTTAACCCTGTGGTTGCATGGGATGCTTTAGAAAAACCGCTGCAATGGCAACCCACTGTCATCAAGTGTGGCTGGATTTGTAATGTTTCTGAAAGAAGTCACCAAGGCTGCATTTATTTGATCAAAAATACAGTAAAAATTGTAAAAAATAAATAAATAAATTTTTTTATAATTTAAAATATCATGATGAAGAAACCTCATACAGTGGGTACAGAAAGTATTCAGACCCCCTTAAATTTTTCACTCTTTGTTATATTGCAGCCATTTGCTAAAATCATTTGTTAATTTTTTTCTCTCATTAATGTACACACAGCACCCCATATTGACGGAAAAACACAGAATTGTTGACATTTTTGCAGATTTATTAAAAAAGAAAAAGTGAAATATCACATGGTCCTGAAATATCACAAGTATTCAGACCCTTTGCTGTGACACTCATATATTTAACTCAGGTGCTGTCCATTTCTTCTGATCATCCTTGAGATGGTTCTACACCTTCATTTGAGTCCAGCTGTGTTTGATTATACTGATTGGACTTGATTAGGAAAGCCACACACCTGTCTATATAAGACCTTACAGCTCACAGTGCATGACAGAGCAAATGAGAATCATGAGGTCAAAGGAACTGCCTGAAGAGCTCAGAGACTGAATTCTGGCCAAGGTTACAAAAACATTTCTGCTGCACTTAAGGTTCCTAAGAGCACAGTGGCCTCCATAATCCTTAAATGGAAGATGTTTGGGACGACCAGAACCCTTCCTAGAGCTGGCCATCCGGCCAAAATGAGCTATCGGGGGAGAAGAGCCTTGGTGAGAGAGGTAAAGAAGAACCCAAAGATCACTGTGGCTGAGCTCCAGAGATGCAGTCGGGAGATGGGAGAAAGTTGTAGAAAGTCAACCATCACTGCAGCCCTCCACCAGTCGGGGCTTTATGGCAGAGCGGCCCGACGGAAGCCTCTCCTCAGTGCAAGACACATGAAAGCCCGCATGGAGGACTCCAAGATGGTGAGAAATAAGATTCTCTGGTCTGATGAGACCAAGATAGAACTTTCTGGCCTTAATTCTAAGCAGTATGTGTGGAGAAAAGCAGGCACTGCTCATCACCTGTCCAATACAGTCCCAACAGTGAAGCATGGTGGTGGCAGCAGCATGCTGTGGGGGTGTTTCTCAGCTGCAGGGACAGGACAACTGGTTGCAATCGAGGGAAAGATGAATGCGGCCAAGTACAGGGATATCCTGGACGAAAACCTTCTCCAGAGTGCTCAGGACCTCAGACTGGGCCGAAGGTTTACCTTCCAACAAGACAATGACCCTAAGCACACAGCTAAAATAACGAAGGAGTGGCTTCACAACAACTCTGTGACTGTTCTTGAATGGCCCAGCCAGAGCCCTGACTTAAACTCAATTGAGCATCTCTGGAGAGACCTAAAAATGGCTGTCCACCTGAACTGGAGAGGATCTGCACGGAGGAATGGCAGAGGATCCCCAAATCCAGGTGTGAAAAACTTGCATCTTGCATCTCTCCCAAAAACACTCATGGCTGTATTAGATCAAAAGGGTGCTTCTACTAAATACTGAGCAAAGGGTCTGAATACTTAGGACCATGTGATATTTCAATTTTTCTTTTTTAATAAATCTGCAAAAATGTCAACAATTCTGTGTTTTTCTGTCAATATGGGGTGCTGTGTGTACATTAATGAGGAAAAAAAATGAACTTAAATGATTTTAGCAAATGGCTGCAATATAACAAAGAGTGAAAAATTTAAGGGGGTCTGAATACTTTCCATACCCCTGTATATACACACTACTGTTTCTGAAAGAAGCCTCATCTGCTCACACTGTAAAAAAAAAAAATAATAAAGTTGAGCCAACTTAATATTTTAAGGCAACCAGCTTCAGCAGATTTTTGAGTTTACTCAATTTTTTAAGTTGGCTCAACTTTTTTTTTTTTTTTTTTTACAGTGCAGCAAGTCTGCATTTATTTGATCAAAAGTACAGTAAAAATTGTAAAAAAAAAAAAAAATTAATAATAATAATTTAAAATATCATGATGAAGAAACCTCATATATACACACTACTGTTTCTGAAAGAAGCCTCATCCGCTCAGCAAGGCTGCATTTATTTGATCATAAATACAGTAAAAATTGTAAAAAATGATTATTATTTAAAATAGCTGTTTTCTATGTGAATATCTGTTAAACTGTAATTTATTTCTGTGATCAAATCTGTATTTTCAGCATCATTACTCCAGTCTTCAGTGTCACATGATCTTCAGAAATCATTCTAATATGCTGATTCGCTGCTTAAGAAACATTTCCGATTATTATCAATGTTGAAAACAGGTCATATTTGAGTTATTTTGTTATTTTCAGGATCCTTCGATGTGTGAAAAGTTCAAAAGAGCAGCATTTATTTAAAAAATAAATCTTTCGTAACATTATAAATGTCTTTCCTATCCCTTTTGACCAATTTAATGCATCCTTGCTGAATAAAAGTATTAATTTCTTTAAAATCTCACCGGTCTGACACAAGAAAGTGATGCCACAAATAAAAACACTCCCATTAAAAGCAACAATATCACATATTTTCCTGCTTTGTTGATTATAATTGGTCAGTTTAGTGTGTAACTAGTAGTGTAGCTGGTGTGGTCGACCATAACCACACGGCAAGCAATAGGATTCAACAAACCAGACTGCTCTCATTATAATCAACGTACTGCTGTGCTGATTATAATAGAAGTGTTCTGGTTTTGCCGTGGAGACATGCGTTTGTCTCTCTCATTCATTTTTCTTCTCTACACTTTCTATTTTTGTCTGTGTTGATGTATTGTGTGTTCCATCACTCTCTCTGTTATTATAACAAAGGTAAGAGAGAGCGTGGGTGTGTGATAGATGAAAGCATGTCAGTTACGCAACATCTTCCTCCTGCTCTGCTTTCTGTCTGGGAAGAGAAAAAAATGCAATTACCGTAGGAGTCCCAGGGGCCTTGCCTCTCGTCCAATCAGAGCGCAGGACCACCACCATGACAACGGGTTACTAAGCAGAATCTCCTGACAGCAGGAATGTCAGCGTTGAGATGACGAGCGATTCTCTGGCCTCATTAATCAAGGAACCTGCAGTAGACGCAACATAATTAGCAATATTTGCATAATAAAATGTTATATATGAATATTTGATGCAGGAGTTATTAAATCACAAAGAATATATAGAATATAATGTGTGTATTTTTTATAATTATATAATTATTTTAAAATATTTAATAAATTAAATGAGCTTAAAAAAACATTCCCCATCTTTTTTAATGATTTTTTCATTAAATCAAAAATTACATTTTTAAAATAATTTTGGCAATGACATTTTTTTAATTTTTTTTTTACATTTTTAATGTTAACATTTTAAACCACAGGTTTTATTTAATTTAAAGTAAAATATCGTAATTGAAACAAGGTAAAAACTTTAATGAAAATTTCTGAAAAATTGTTTTTGTACTTTATTTCAATTAAGATATTTTACTGTAATTTTACAGTTTTTGTCTGGCAGCCGTAGCTGCTAGTTATTTGACCGTTTTTTTTTTTTTTTTTCTCGATTTTTTTTTTTTTTTTACATAGGTCAGCTTTGCTGACGTCACGCTACAAACTGTCTAAATACAGACGAGCAATAATCAGCCATTCTTAATTATAGTCTCAATGTTGAAATGGCTCTTTAGGATCAGTCTGCTATAGTTAAACATGCGTTTCTTTCCTATTCTCAGAGGAATTTCTGCAAACTGACTGTCTGATCTTAAAATAACACGGTCCAGTCAGCATCTCTCGCTTACAGAAAACTCTTTGTTTTTGCTAATTATTTTTTCTCTGGCACCTCGTCTTAAACCCAGGACCACCCAAGAGCCCCAGAGCTTAAGCAGCAGCTCTCAGATGGGCTTTATGGATTATAACACATTCATGTACAGGTGAGCCGTGATTATGAGCAGAACGGGTCGATTCTTAAAGGACAATCTGTGTGTGCTGGATGATTTTAGGAGGAACCTGGACATTAAAACACTGAGTTTGAATCTGAGTATTGAGCCTCTTGATTTATGAACGAACAATATATATAAACATATATTATGGAAATGTAATATATATATATTTTTCCCTTTATCAAGAATGGTCATATACATTATAAGAGGATATATAATTTTCACATACATTCTCTGATATGAGTTTCACATAACACAAAATCCCCATAGTAAAATTAATACATGTTCATATGTTAATAATATGATTTTTTTTATATGGTATCATATGTAGCAACCAAATATGTCAACAATATATTACATTTATGTTTGCACCTTTATTAAAACAACACATATACAAAAAATATTGTATTTTATTTTTTATATTTAAATTGATTTACTTAAATAATATGTGTATATAATGTTTAATGGGTTTTTGGAATGGATATACATGTACATGACATATATGTCCAAAAATGTATTACACATACATACACATATTTGTACGGGCTAGATATACATATATGAATTGTTATAATTTCTAATATATGTTTTACTTCATATGACAATGCATTTAATAATAATATTAATAATAATAATCATATTTTTATTGCACCTTTTCAAAATCCCAAGGTGGCTTTACAAAGTCAGATAAAAAGGCTGTATATATTAGTATTGACTTCAACATGTGGAAAAGCTACTTGTAATGAACTTTGATTCATGATATCTCTTTCTCTCCTTGATTTTATGGTGATTGTCAGTTTGTATTAAAGGTACAGAGAGAAAAAAAAGGGTTTTCGTAGCATTGTGGCATTGCTAATTCAACAGAACAGGGCTGTTGGATTTACTGGTTTAAAATGTAGGCTGCTTAATTATTCAGGTAAATTACAGTATAAATGTAAATTTACAGGTTGCTCTATAAAAATGTTTATTTTTACTGTAATTGTCAGTTTTTCCCCTGTATTTTTTCTTTTCTTTATGCATGTGCATTATTATATTAAAAGAATTATACATTTTTTTTAAGTGAAATTATTTCAATGCAAAAATGAAAGTAAAAGTGCTAAAACTAAAATATTACTTAGAAATGAAGTTCTGCTTCATTTGCATGCTTTTGTGACATGGCACGGCCTGGTTTGGGCGTCTCTGGTTTACAGTGTATGGAGTGACACAGACAACTCTCTTTTAAAAAATGTCTCTGTGTTGGTCAGATCCTGGTTTGTTCTGCTTCAGGCCGTTCGGGATGGACTCGCATTCCTCCTGACCCCCGACGGGTTTCTGCCAAGCCAGCGAGCTGTAATTACTGGGGCGGAGGCACTACTGCGAACTCGTTTTCCGGAAATCTGGGAATATCTTACCCACTTAACTGTACTTTGCTCAACACAACAAAAACAACAACTCCGAAGGAAAATAACAAGTGGAATGAGTGCCATGTGTTTCAGAGGAGAGCGCGATGTTCAGCCGCGATTATTCAGAACTCAACACGCATGCCACAAACACATGGAACAGATCTGCGCAAAGAAATATCAAAGAGAAACCGGCCAGGCTGCGCTATTTTAAACATTTCAAACCTCGGGCTGGTTCTGTACTCGCCTATAAAGAACGTCAACCGGTTTGGAGAGGTGGTTGGGTCATTTAGACGCCGTATGTGATGTATTTCTGGTGAATGGAAACAGATGAAAGTACCGGGGAAAACATAATTCTCATAGCAGCGCTGGATGGTAAAATGATGCCTTCCATTCAACTTCCATTCAAGTTGGAATTTCCTACTTGGAAAAGTGCAATAGAAGTTGGAAACTTTCATTGATAGTCTTTCCACAAGTGCATGTCTATTTCATCTAGTTTATATTGTCTGAACTATACAGCACATCATGTTAAAAGCATCATGTTTTCACCTTCGCTGTGAAATAATCTGCTGTAAATGTGTTCACCCTCAGTTCATCTGAGATCAGGATGCAGTCAGTGCATCAGTGTCTCAGCAATGGATGCTCTGCAGTGAATGGGTGCCGTCAGAATGAGAGTCCAAACAGCTGATAAAAACATCCACACCACTCCAGTCCATCAGTTAACATCTGGAGAAGACAAAAGCTCAAACAAATCCAGAATTAACACATTTTTAATGTCTTAAATATGAGTCCATAATCCATATTAACGCTTCCTCCTGTGAAAAACTACATCTGCTGTTGTCTCTCGCATTAAAATCCAGCCACATATTTGTTTAGTATGCTTGATCTGTGCAGATTTCTCTCCTGATTCAGACCAGAACACTTTTTCACTGCAGGAAATGTTATTATGGATTATAGACTCGTCTTAATGCTGGATTTGTTTCAGATTTTGTCTTCTCCAGATGTTAACTGATGGACTGGAGTGCTGTGGATTATTGTGATGTTTTTATCAGCTGTTTGGACTCTCGTTCTGACGGCACCCATTCACTGCAGAGCATCCATTGATGAGACACTGATGCAGAGACACATTTCTCCAAACCTGATGAAGAAACACACTCATCCTGATCTCGGATGGCCTGGGGGTGAGCACATTTTCAGCATATTTTCATTTTTGGGTGAACTATTGCTTAAACCAATGGTTTCAGCCGGACAGTGGGGCGTTTCCTCATACGGATGTTCTGATTGGTTCAATCACATGGAGGCCGTGAGCGGCGGTGTTGCTGTGGTGATATTGTGTGAGAGAGAACAGGGCCCTC
Organism: Acrossocheilus fasciatus; assembly: GCA_036784905.1. Classification (NCBI taxonomy): domain Eukaryota; kingdom Metazoa; phylum Chordata; class Actinopteri; order Cypriniformes; family Cyprinidae; genus Acrossocheilus; species Acrossocheilus fasciatus. Next base: position 30,486,931 of record CM071948.1, on the reverse strand, counting down.
TTTTAAAGACTCAAGTGTGTGTGTGTGTGTGTGTGTGAGTTTACATTGCCTGGCTGCCCACAGAGCGGATCTCGGAAAATTACTGGCTTACGGCTTTATAAACACAGCGACTGAGGGTGACCTCGAGACAAACACACTGTACAGCACAAGAACTCAATGAAGCTATTTTAGGGTACATGCAGATCATGAGGCCCAGACACACAAAACCACTAGAAATCTCTCAGAATCACACAGACTCTCAGGTAAACAACAGCTATGATGAAAACTACTGACTTTTCATTAAAGAATTGTAAGTTGAAATATAATATTGAAAGGAAAAAACCGCCCCAACCCCCCCCTAAACTTAAACAGTGGCACAGTAATAAACTGAAAAAAATAAACATAATCAAGCATAATCTTCACATGACTTTAGTCATCTGACATGGGAGAAATACCCTATGATAATAATTAGTAATATGATAGTTTGATAGCATGATAATATATAGTAAATAATTCTAAATAAAACGTTTCGATGAATCCACAATCAGGGTTATTATAGTTAACTAAAACTGAAACTAAAATTAAAACCATACAACTTTTTAAAATGTTAGGTTTATTAAATATGTAATATTTAAAAAAACGTTACGCGCACACGCGCACACGCACACACACACACACACACACACACACACACACACACACATATACAGTATATACACAAAAACACACATCTGAAAAACAAAAAACACTGAGACAAAACAAAGTTTCTAAAGCATTAACTAGACCTAATATTAAAATTAAAACCAAAATAAATACTGATTCAAATAATATTACAAAAATAAAATAACTGGTGAATAAAAACTGATTCAAAATATTACAAAAAAAATATATAATAGTATCTCAATAATACTAAAATAAAAAAAAAAATGAAAAAATGTACATGAAATAACAAAATTCAGCTGAAATTAAACTGAAGTTTCAATAAATCGTAACAAATAGCTAATAAATAAAAACTAGATAATATAAAAATTCATTTAAAGAAGAACTCTCTGCTGGAAAAAACAAAAAACAAAAACAAAACATACACCAGCCTGATAAACCCCTCTAAAACCAGAAAACCAGACTAGCCTGACCAACTGGCTGGTTTGAGCAGTTTTAACCCAAACAGAACTGCATGATGAGTGATCTGTAATGCTCTACAGGCAGCAACTGCTGTAATGTTCATGCTATAAGTTAATGATGCACCAGTGATGCCTTAAAATGCTGTCTAGTAAGGTATCATGTGTTGGATATTTAAAGCATGCTTAAATATATCAAAACTCACATAAAACAGATGGAACAAATCAACACTGTTTCCTCGCTGAGGTTACAGTCTCACAGACGGGAGTTAAGAGTGAATCTGGGTTTAACAGTTAAGCACATGATTGCATGTGAAAATTACACTGCTGCTGCTGCTGCAGGGAGGAACAAACGAGATGCTTGACGTAGGGATGTGAGTGTGTGTGCATGTGTGTGTGTGTGTGTGGTCTGCTGACAGAGGGGAATTCCAAACCTGGGATTAACTCTGGTTGATGGAGGGCCAGTGTGCACAGGACGCAAGGAATGCATTACGGCGGGACACAGAAAGCGTGTAATTATAAGATGCATGCTGGAGAAACACACACACACACACACACACACACACACACACACACACACACACACACACACACACACACACACACACACACACACACACACACACACACACACACACACACACACACACACACACACACGGTTGAGAGTGTTTCAAAGTACATGTTTCAAAATAACACAAACATTCCCAAGGGGAAAATCCAAAATATACACTTTCACTGTTTACCATTATATTTGGCTTCATACCTTTTTGTAATGTTGAAAATTTATATATATATATATATCAGAATCTCAGTTATGTTTCCTTTAAGCATCAGTTTTTTCTCCAGTGTTTCTCCTAAAAAAAAAAAGAAGAAAAAAAGAAAAAGAAATCACAAATAAGTCAATATTTAAGAGCTATAAAATGAAGCTCAGGAGATGAGTGATGTTTGAGATCGTATTGAGATTCTGATTTCTATGGAAGCTTGTTTCTGCCATGGGATGAAAAATAATAAAAAAAAAACATAATTGCAGCCTTTTGTCTCACAACCTGTACCTTTACCTCAGAATTGGTTCCTCAGACTTTTTATCTTACAAATCTTAGGGAAAAATGTCAAATAGAATTGCAAGAAAAAGTCAGAATTCTGAGTTTATATCTCGCAATTCTGACTTTTTTCCCCTCGAAATTCAGAATTACAATATATAATCTCAGAATTTTGAGATATAAACTCACTTTAAACTCACTGTTGTGTCTCACTTTAATTGTGAGAAAAAAAAGTCAGAATTACAAAATGTTAACTAGTAATTATGAGATATCAACTCACAGTTCTGAGGGAAAAATAATAAGTGAAATAAAAAGTCGCAATTACCTTTTCCCTGTGGCGGAAACAAAAACAGAACTGTGAGATGTAAACTCAAAATTCAGAGGGAAAAAATGTCAGAATTAGGTGATATAAACTCAGGACTGCTTTACAGCTGAAATAAAAAAATTGTTTCATTATAGATTCACACTTTGTATAAAATGTTAGAAATAAATGTGATTTGACTTGACCTTTGGATCTGAACACATGAGACATTGAGATCTGAAGCATGTGAGATTACTGTTTTTTTCTAAGGAGAAACATATTTAATGAGGAATCTTGTGATCAAGGAGAAACAACTGAGCATTTAAAAAGATCTCAGATGTGGGGAAGGGTCACTGCTATCAGACTGACAGCAGATGCTTTGTGCTTTTCCTCCGGATCCATCATCACCTTGTTTCCCAACGGCATGTTTGTGTAAATAATCGTCAGGCGTTGAGTAATGCTGCTCAGAGTTCCCGTCACACCGTCACGCTGTTTACTAGGCCATAGTGCTGCTCTCTCCCTCTCTCTCTCTCTGTGTGTGTGTGTGTGTATGGTTTGGGAGTGTCTGCTTTCACTCTTTCATCATCAAATCTTGTCTGTATGCTGAGAAAGAGGAGTTTTTGAACAGAGTTTTAGCTCTGTCACAAAGTAAAAATACCATTTAGTGATAAACCATTAATGATGGTGTGCTTCAGTAGACGACATTCAGTCAGTGTGACCTGAAATGAGGCAGAGAAAATAGTTACCATGGAAACACTGTTACCATGAATTTGCTTAGTAAACAACCGATAGCCTAATTGAACAGTTGATATTTATAGAAATATGAGCATTAAATTCTCTTTCTAAGAAGCATGCTTTAGTTTTTCTCTCTTTTGCTATTTCCTAATACATAAAGACAATGTAGTTTGAAGTGGCACAATGAAATGTATTATCGCTTAATGCAAAACCATTGCTTTTTCATGCACTGGTGAATTTTTGAGATTTTGCTTCCATAAGAGTCTTCTTTCAGACTAGCAGAAAAAAAACATTCAAAATACACATTTAAGTGTTTATTTCATTACACTTAATCTATTTACGTCTGTAGATTTCAACAGACAATATATATATTTTTAAAAGTTTTCTCCTGCACTTACTTACACCAAAATTTACAGTTTTATTCCTCTCTATATTCTGAAGGTTTTTACTGAGGGGTTTGTTCATTTATCATTTGTCTGTTTTTTTTTTTGTTTTTTTAAATAACATTTTATTCCTAAAAACATGCTGAAAATGTGTGTCAGAGTATTTTCTGATTTAAGGAGTGATAAAAAGAGAAATCCAAAATCCCCTCAGTAAAAACCTTTAACTCTAATATGTCAACAAAATCAAACAAGAATTTTGAACCTGGCTCAATCCAATGCTCAGATTAATCTTCTGGAAATCAATGCAAATTATTGCATATTTAAACATAACATTTAAGAAAAATTGCAATACGAAACAATTGTCTTTAAATATGTCCTCCACTTCAGCAGCACTTACATACACCAAACTTAGCAGTTTTATTCCTCTCTATATTCTGAAGGTTTTTACTGAGGGGTTTGGGAATATATCATTCACACGGATTTATACAACATTTTATTCCTAAAAACATGGTGAAAATGTGTTTTTCTAAATGCGTCACGGTATTTTCTTATTTACGGAGTGATAAAAAGAGAAATCCAAAATCCCCTCTATAAAAGCCTTTGACTATAATATGTCAACAAAAACAAATGAAAAATCTGAACCTGGGTTTATCCAATGTTCAGAATAATCTTCTTGAAATAATTGCGTATCTAAACATAACATTTTACAAAACAATTGTCTTTAAATAGCTTTAAAAGTTTTCTCCTCCACTTCAGCAGCACTTACATACGCCAAACTTAAATTTTAAAGGTTTTTACTGAGGGGTTTGTTCATATATCATTTTTTTGTTTTGTTTTTTTAAAATAACATTTTACTCTTAAAGTAAATTTTTCTGTGTTTCACAGTATTTTCTGATTTATAGAGTGATAAAAAGAGAGATCCAAAATCCCTTCTGTAAAAACATTTAACTCTAATATGTCAAGTAAATCAAACAAGAATTTTGAATCTGGCTTTATCCAATGTTCAGATTAATCTTCTGGAAATTACTACAAATTATTGCATATTATGGCATATTTAAACATAACATTTCAGAAAACTTGTCATACAAAGTTTTACTGTGATTAATCAACTGGGGAAGTCACCTGTGGTGTCTTGCCTTAAATACATTTAAAACTGTAGCTTACAAATCACTGAAAAGGGCCAGGTTTCTCCGAACAAGCGTAAAGCACAGACACGCATGGAAAGCGATAGCTTTGGGAAGCTGACATTAAATGCAGGAGGAGTGTCTCTTTTCGTGAATGGAGACGTATTTGGGTTACACGGGGAAGAACTTATTTACACAATGTGCTGTACAATCCCATGACATGTAAAGCTCAGAGACGCTCGCTACGAGGAATGAAACCGGTATCCCCGGAGTCCTCTGTCGCTCTACAATGGACCTGAAAGCGTTCGTGTCTCTCTCCACCCCATGAACCGCTCTTTCCCACACTTCATAATTAACCAATGAAAAACGAGCCGCACAAGACACTCGAGACACAAACCTGAACTTTTCCTCCTGAGAGGCTGTTTGGTCACCTGATCCAGCCGACCAATCACACGCCACGCCTCCTCTGATAAGAGCGGCCTGACCCGAGCACCTATTCATGTTTGTGACATAATGAACCCGGCTCATTTAGTCTGTTTGCCGACGTGTGTTTTTCCACAGTAAATGTTTCATCAGTGAAAGGTCACAGGTCACGTGTGTAAATGTGGTATGAGCCACAGTGAGACGCTCACGACTGTTGAGTAAAGTTTTTAAACGCATATTTCCATTCACAAGACTAATGTTATATATATATATATATATTATATATTATATATTATATATAAGTTTTCAAATCTTAGATGTTTACTAAGACCCCTGTATTATCTTTTTAAACTCACAATAACATTTAAAATATCAGTAAGCTTAATGTATATAAAATCATAATTGATTGGGTACTTTCAATCGGGAGGTGGCTGTCCCGAACCCTAACCCTAATTTCAGTTTATGAAAATTATATTGAAATATTTTTTGCATTTTATTCAGTTGTTGTTTAATATAAATCTTTTTGATTTTTCAAAAAAGTGAACATCAAAAAAAAAAAATAATAATTTGTATGAAATCACAATTTGATGTCACAGTGTATGTTTTAGTCCATTGGCTGAGACTGATTTTAACTACACCCCTACATTTACGATTAGGAAATATTCCTGTGTCCCCCTCTCTCATAACTACAAGGTCCCATCATTTGAGGTAAGTTGTTTTCAAAAGTCTGAAAATTTGTGTCTACCTTTAAGGAATGTCATTATTGAACACCATTTTTCTATCATTAAACACACTTTTTTGGGAGTTATTCCATAACATTTAGTTTTTATGTGTGTACAACTGTTTAGAATTGTTCTAGCTAACCATGTGCTGATTAGCATCTTTGAGCTCAAAAGTATCTCAAATTGTCACGACCAAAACGTCCTTGTTTCGGTAGTGACAAAAGGAAACACATAATCCTTTAATTGGGGGAAATAAGAAAAATTTTAGGACAGTTATGCAAATTTTAGTATGTTTTAGTAGTGTTTTAGTATGCAAGTTAAAATTCTGTAATGTGATGTGGTCGCTACCAAAGCATTCCTATCACTACCGAAATTGTGCAGTCACGACCGAAACATGCAATATTTTGTCAAAAATAAAATACATTGAATTAACAACTAAGGTGTTTTGATAGTGTTTGGTTTAATGCATATTCAAACTAATGAATCCTTAACTTTGAAAGCAGTATTATCAACTTTATGCCTTTTACAACGAAAGATTAGATTCAAAATACAACAAATATCATAGATCACACTTGAAATATTGTTAAAATTGTAATTGTTATTGACAATTATTGTTATTGAAAACCTTTTAATAAAATAGCAAAAAATATATGTACAAGGTAGATGCAAACAAAATCTTAATAGGTCAATATAGCCCTTCTTATTAAATAATATATTATTGTGTTTCGGTAGTGACAAATTTGGGAAGAGGAAAAATATTCCAAAACTTAATACAATATGAGAATTAACTGCACAATTACTAGAAATGTGTAGCTTAGATATTAAACAATTTGCATACAAAAAAAGACTCTTGTTTGTCCAACTCTGACTTTGCACCAATTCTGTAGAATGGCTCATATATATATATATATATATACAGTACACTTCTAGTTACTGATTTGATCCTTTTTTTTAAATCACCTTTTCTGTCTGAGTCACTGAGACTGAGTGCGGTTTAATATATAAACAGCAGTAGGGTTGCCAGACATTGCGTAATCCGCTTCTGAAATAAAGAAATCAATGCGAGTCTTTGAATACAGAAACACACTTGTGTACTTCACACAGAACTCGTACTTTAGATCTGTTTTCATCTGTGAAGATTTGACACAAATGTGCTCAACAACCGTGAATCCATGAAGTAACAAACACGGCAGTCTACAACCGGATAAAAGCAGGAGGATGATGATGAAATTAATCATTTGATGGAATAATTCAAGTCCTACTATTGAAACTTCACACTTCCGTTGGCAGCGGCTGACCGTCTCTAGGCGCATCCGTGAGACGGTTGCCATGGCGACGGACCGAAGTCTCTGAGATGCTGCGGTGACAAAGCAGATGTTTATTTTGAACTGTCTGACATAAAAAAATAAGATGAAAAAGATAAAGAAACATTTAGTGCATCTCTTTAACATCTCAAGTGTTTTTCCAGTTGAGATTAAAGTGAACTCACATGAATCTCAACAACCTCTCAAACTGAGCTCAACTTTTCAAATGACAAAAGTCAATAATTCTCAGTATGAACTCAAACATCAAATGAGTAACATTCATTTTATAGCTCTAATATCTAACTGGACAAAAAGTAGTGATGTTAGCAACTGCCTAGCAACTACCAATAACACACTGCACATCTATGCAGAAACTTTTTTTAATTAATATTTTAAGTCAGTTTTTATTTTATTTTATTTTAAGTTTTTATTTTAATTTTAGGTAGATTATATATATATATATATATATATATATATATATATATATATAGGTTTTATTATTTTTATTTCAGTATTATTAGTTTTATTATTACAGTATTATTAATTGTATTACTTAAAAAATACTAAATACTAAATAAAATAAATATAAGGTATATGTCCTCCACTAATATTGGCACCCTTGGTAAATCTGAGCAAAGGTGGTTGTGAAAATAAATCTGCATTGTTTATCCTTTTTATCTTTCACTCAAACAATTCACAAAATTCTAACCTATCATTGAAGTAAAACAATTAAAATTGGGGAAAAAAATCTCATGATGAAATAAATGTTTTTCTCCAATGCATGTTGGCCATAATTATTGGCACCTCTGGAAATTCTTATGACTAAAATATCTCTGAAGTATATTTCCATTCATATTGCCATTTTTTTTAGCATACCAGGGAGACTAGGAGCATGAACTTATCCAGCCATGACTTCTGTTCCACAGGATTATAAATATGAGGAAAACAAAGGCCAAATTCCCTCAATCATCCATCACAAGGTGTAAACCCTAAGAATATAGTTCTGATGTGCAGAACAAGGTTGTTAAGGTTCACAAAATAGAAAGTTGCTGTAAGACAAAAGCTAAAGTATTGAAAATTCCCATTTCCACCATCAGGGTAATAATTAAGAAGTTCCAATCAACTAAAGATGTTAAAAATCTGCCTGGAAGAGGACGTGTGTCTATATCGTCCTAATGCATGCTGAGGAGGAGAGTTTGAGCGGCTAAAGACTCTCCGAGGGCCACAGCTGGAGAACTGCAGAGATTAGTTGAGTCTCGGGGTCAGAAACCTAAAAGAATATATCAAACACATGTTGTTTGGGAGGGTTTCAGGAAAAATTCTCCTCGCTCATCCAAAAACAAACTCCAGCATATTCAGTTATCAAACATGACTGGAACTTGAAAAGAAAATGCGAAATATGCTGAAATAAAATACATTTTTATATTTTATTTTATTTTAATTAAAGCTTTCTATTTCAATTAACATGTTTATGATGTTAGTTAAAGATAATAACCCATCCACCTTCTTCACCCTAGTACTGTGGTGATTTTTACATATACAAACACCATCCCATTTCCTTCAAAAAATGTAAATATTGTAGTTTCTGCTTCTATTTCTAAAAAAGGAACATCCGAGACAAAGCTCATTATTAAAACGAGAGTCTCCTGAGCTGTAAGAGAGCCTCCTCTGAGCAGTATTCAGCATTTTCCTGTGGGACGACACACATTAGTGCTCCACGTCTCCTGTTACAGTCGGATTGACAGTGAAATCTCTGCTGGAGACGAGTTTCCAAAGTCACATTGAGAGCCATTCCCACTGGCATTCAGTCAGTGGCACACCTGTGGCTCTAGTGTGTGTGTGTGTGTGTGTGTGTGTGTGTGTGTGGGTCACAGCTGCCATCATCCTCCCCAAATATCCCCCCGTTTGTTATCCCGCTTTCTATTTATATCGCCGCTCCGTCCTTCAGGAGTCTTAGAGACGCCTGCGTCACCACTCCAGGTGCTCTGTGGGTAGTCGCCATGGTTACGGCGACTGGATTCCACCCAATCAGACGCCGGCGGGAGTCACGGGGAGAATCTGTGTGTCTGTGTTTCAGGAAAACACGCGTCACGTGATGTTTTTCCAGCAGACGGCGAATCAATCGCACTATCCTGATTCTGTCGATTATGAATGCAAGTGATTCTGCTGCTGCTTTTCTGGTAATAAACAACAAGGTTAATTTACATATTGTCACATAACCAGTTAAACTGACAGCACGAGCCTTCAGAACACTGATGCTTTGATAGGTACCATGCCCTGAAAAAAATTATACTTTGGACCAACTCAAAAATGTTACAGCCAAACATATTAGTTTTTCTTCAGTTATATTTATGGTTGGTTCAAATCTTAAATTTTGATCGAATATTAAAATGTGTTTTTATTATTTATTAATACATTATTATTATTATTTATAACTTAACATGTTTTCTTTAGACACAAGCTAAAGATGTTACTTAGAAATTTTACTACTCTGTAAAAAAAAAAAAAAAAAAAAAAAAAAAATTTGAGCCAACTTCAAATTTTAAGGCAACCAGCTTCAGCAGATTTTTGAGTTTGCTCAACTTTAAATTTTAAGTTAGCTCAACTTTTTTCATTTTTCATAATTTTTTTTTTTTTTTTTGCTTTTTACAACTTAAAGTTCACCTGAGATACATTTAGTTAGTCATTGTTTTAATTTGGTTTACATACTTTTAAAAAATGACTGGAATATTGTCTTTGAAAGACCTTAATGTTTTTTGTCATGTCTTTTTAAAATAGGCATAATCTATTCTGTTATGTGCCAAAAACAAACAATCAAACAAACAAAAGCACCTACTGCCAGCAAAATGTTTTTATTACTATTATTTTTTATTTAATTAACTGATTTTTATTTTTAATTAAATTTTCATAACAAAAAAGATTCTGAATAGAATATGCATATATTCAGGACATCAACACTACATCAAAAACCATTTAAACAACATTGTTCCTTTTAACTTTTTTTCTAATGGAGTGTTATTTGCTTTTAGACAAACTGAACAAAACACGTTTACATGCATGATTTTTGATTAGGCCAATATAAATATGCATTTAAAATAAATGATACAGTCTGATGTCACACAATAATCAATCAGCTTGTTAGCTTATTGTGAGATTAATTAATGTAATTGAATTACATTTTTATTTATTTTTTGTTAGGACATAGCAAAATAGATGCATAGAATGTGCAAAAAATTTTAAATGTCTCCATAACAACATTGTTCTAACATCTTGCATGTAACGTTTCCACAATGCATTACAGATGAGAAAACATCTGCACAAACAAACTTGCCTGTATTCTGATTGCACCTCGCTGTGTCTTTAATAAGCGCAAAAGCGAGACAGGAGACACAGGAGGGGTCGATATCACGGAGGACTTTCCTGGAAACGATGCATCAGTGTTATTGTCCGTCCATCAGGAGCGACTGCCTGCGATGCTCAGATTTACTGCAACACAGAATCACATTCATCACTGAAAGGACAATAGATTTCACTCTCCATTTCACCTCAGCTTTCGATCGCCTTCGCTGTGAAATTAATCGATATAACCTTCGCAACCTACTGTTAAATATAGAGATGTTTGCGGTCTCAGAGTCGGAGCTAATATGACTATATTTAGAGCGTTGAGAAAGAACGCAGTGATAAAGTTCTCTGAAATCCATCCGAGCGAATAACCTCTGGATGTCAGCCACTGTAAACTCAGCTTTCCTTGAGCTGGGAAATAATAAGCAACAGCTGTTGTTATTGTTTTGTTCACGGCATGAAATTCCAGAGATCCCAGAAAACATGAAGGTCAAAGGTCAGCGCAGCTATGATAACTGACCTCTCGGCAGTGTCCGACAGCTGAAGACGGTCAGCTCTGATTTAAAGTCCCAAAACACATATCCATCCTGAATAACGAGAGAGAATTACACGCATGCACGCTTTTTAGCGTAATATTGTCAGTGTCAATACTGTTACCATTTTTAAAATGTAAATTTAAACAGTTATTATCATTACATTTAATGTAATCAATATCTACAAGTAAAATCCTCTCAAAGTGTAGAAAATTTGTTTGAAATCGTCAGCCCTGTTACTTTTTAAGTGTGGGTAACAGGGATGACACTGATTAGGTTTGACCCTGTTTTTAAAGATTATCTGTGTAAAATTCAAACATTTTAAAGGTCACCCTCAATATATTATTAAGTTAATGCCTATATCATTCAGTGGCATATGAGTTCTAATTAAATCTAGTAACGTTTTTATCGGTAACAGGGTTGACAAAATACCAAAACACGAGGTAGAAAAATAGTCACAATACAATTTCTTGTCATTTCATGGATGTTTAAAAAATATTGATTATACTTACATTATTTTAAAGTGGAAAAGGCGCTGATTTCGTGGAATGACCCGTGTATTAATACAGCAGATAGTCCGTGTGTTATATGCTCAGTTGTGCACCTGCTGTTTGATTGACACCAGAGCCAGTCGCAGCATTCGGCCGCTGCAGATGTTCAAGGTCGCTTGATTTGTGCCTCTGCTTTCCGAAAGCTGTAGCCAAACTTTCCGGGGTTGAAAATAAATCAGAGTGATCACCAAAGGAAAGTACGCTCCATACTTTTCCGCTCTCAGGGCTTCCTCGCTGCCCTTATTTAAATCAGGCTGATTTTTGGCCCGCATGCGGCGCTTTCCTGCCGAGTCGAGTGTCACTCTGATATATAGACTCATTTCTATTGATGAAGAGCCAGACACACAGAGGACAAGCCTGCAGAATCACTCAAAAGTTCAGCTGTTACATCTCACGCGTGTCACCTACTCTGTCCTTAAACGTCTTCTAGTTCTAACCCACATGAAAAATAGTGTTTTTGAACCATACTATACAGGTAGTTATTCTGTATATATTATAGTATTTATAGACTTAACAAGTTGACTTAACTTAAAAAAATTGAGGAAACCCGTTGCCTTAAAATTATTAAGTAAATAATAAATAAAAAAAAAAAAAGCAAACTTGACAATTCACTTAACTTATTTTTTTTAATTATCACTTACTTAAAAATTTTAAGGCAACGGGTTTCCTCAATTTTTTTAAGTTAAGGCAACTTATCACTTTTTATAGTGAACTGATAAACTGTAATTAATACTGTTTTTATTACAGTAAACTGTAGGGTAATTTGTTTATATTACTATAGTTGTTATATTACCATAGCAACTATAGAATTACCGCAACAAATGAATTAAAGTATTTTACCATAGTATGGTTCAAGAACACTATCGTATGTATATACTATAAATTATTATAGTATTCTGTAACTGTCTGAAACCAGCAAGAGTTTAACTCACACGTGCATCGCATTATTACAACATTATCTGACGAACGCATCCGTTAGGATATCACACACATCTTAAATCATCATGGACTTGGTTCTGCTTTAGCAACTCATTTGTAAATGATCGAGTGCAGGTTGTTTTTACGGGACGTTCAAGCAAACAAACTCTGCTGGGAGTTGGAGTTATTTTAAGTTGGGAGTTATTTAAGGAGCTGGTGACCCGTCCAGGTTCATGGAAGTCGTTCATCGCTCATTTCCGTAGCTGAAGTTTTGCTCGCGGCTCTGTGTTGATCCGATCCGGTTTCCTTCCTCTGATTATCACTGGAAACTGCATTAATTTTGCACAGTTGTGTTGCATTTGAAGTTTTGCCCTTGGTAAAAGGATGCAGATTCAATTCCTGGATATGAATTGAGGTAAAGGACAGTATTTGATTTTAAATTTGATTTAAAAAAAGATTAAACTGGAATGAATTTGAAAGAAATTCCAAAATACTGTGATGTTCTCAGCATATATATGTATATGTGTGTGCGTGTGTGTATGTGTGTGTATATAAAATAATAATAATAATAATTTATTATAAATATATTAAATTAAAAATAATAATAAATCTATTTACATATATTTAAATATTAATATTATATATAGAAATTAAATAACAGATTAAAATAAGTTATATATATATATATATATATATATATATATAAATTATACACACACACACACACACACACACACACACACACACACACACACACACACACACACACACATATTAAATAAAACATATATAATAATAAATCTATTTACATATATTATATTTAAATATTTACATTATACATGAATGAAATCATATCTATATCTATCTATCTATCTATCTATCTATCTATCTATCTATCTATCTATCTATCTATATATATATATATATATATATATATACTGTAATTTTATTTGCAGCGCATTTCTTTGTTTGGTTGTGTTGTGAGCATCTGCAGCGCGTGTGTTGTAAAATTGACGAAGTTGTTTTCTTAATTTGCAGGTGTTTTCTCTATCTGCAGCGCGTTGAGCTCTCTCGGCCACCGTATATATATATATATATATATATATATATATATATATATATATATATATATATATGGGTTGTTGTCGTGACGTGGCATTTTCACTGTCCCACAGGATAAAAATGAATATAATTAATATTGTCGTTATTTAAAATGCTGTAAATCGTTGAACATTTCTTAATCCTACATGGAACTGTTGTTAAAAAAGCTGCAGTGTTATTAGATTTTTTTTTTATTTTTGAGCCAAATGTCAAATTTGTCCTATGGTGCGACTGTCTCAAGCATGGTTCAGTAAATTACAACTTTTAGAAATTAAAAAGAAAAGCATAAAAATGTTAATAAATACACCCGGCATAATCGTACAAGTGTCTATTTTAGTAAACGGCAATCATTTTTTTCATCCATATATTTCTGAAAGTGTAGGAACTTAATACATTTTGTCTCTGAAAACCATGTCCTCTGGTGTGACAGCGTATAGTTTTAAATCAGCAATTCCAGAGAAAACTTTAATTAGTTGTAGTACCCCATTCATGCTCATGTTACTGAAGCCCCTGTGAAGCCCGTGACACGAGCACATGGTCAAAATATGTCTTTTGGAACCACTACGAAAGTGCTATGCTTTGTTGTCCTTTGGTGTGACACCCCTAAATTATATTCTTTAATTAAAAACTGTATGTTAAACTACATAATCATGGAAAATGATGCAGATGTGTCTTGCTTACTGCTAATGACAGGTTAGCTCAGAATAGCAAGGTCATTAATTGACAGAAAAAGGCTGAAGCGTCCTCCGGTGTGACGCCTGTACTGTCACACCACAGGACAAAGACGTCACACCACAGGACAAGGTGTCGTTAAAAACCATTTTAAATAATTAAATAAGATTTGTTTAACTGATCATTTTCAGTGTTCTTAAATGCAATAATTACATTAATTAAACTATTTTCTGATGTTTTTACAGAAAGCTTGTACTGTTATAAAGTGTCATGAAAATAATTATAAAATGTGACACTTTGTTTTTGAAACAGAAAGAATTGAGGGAGAGAAATTAGTGGAAGAGAGAGGACACGGAAATATAGAGAGAACTTTAACAGGGATCCACGCAGGAGGGAGGAGATCCGAAGAGAACCATGAAGAAAGTAAATACAACCAAAATGATGCCTTAAAAAGAGTAGCCATATGCTATAAAAAATAATAATTCACATCTTAATGAATATAGTTTGAATATCAATCATATTTAGCTGTGCTGCTCTTGCAGCGGGTTTTAGTAACATACTGATTGACTAAGAGACTGGATTTTGTTGATGAAAATTTTTTTTTCTTTAAAAAACATGTTGATATTGTTTATATCAAAATTAAACTTTCTTTCTCCTTTGACAAGTTCAAAATTAAATAGAAATACTTTAATAACTACCATTTCTGTCCTTTAGTGTGACGTAATGTCCAATGGTGCGACACACATAAAAGACCCACAGATTTGTTTTTATCTCAAAACATCTTTAAAAAACAGTTGAGTATTACAATCTTAAAATGGTATATTTTTCAGCAGTTTTGAACAAATGACAGCAAAGTTGATCTTGTTGTCAAAGTTTGTCTTGAAATAGTCCAACAAGTCATGGAGAAAAAAATATGTTAATTATAATTTCATATTAAGTAAATAACGCTATATGAAAATAAGTGTCTAACAATAAAGATAAATCTCTCTCATGCTATTTATATATTATTAAGAGTTATTTTTTTCTTAATTTTTGCTATGCCACACCATTGGACAAATTTATGGTACAGTTCAGTAAAAATGTAAAAAAAAAAAAAAAAGAATTGAGAAAGTTAGTGACCTTTTATATTTTCTCAAAGATTAGACTGCACACTACATAAATATATGCATTTCTTCTTCAAAAATGGTCTTTTACAAAAAAAAGCATTTTTTACTGGCTATTTGTTGACTACCCATATACGTATATATAAAATACACACACACACACACATATACATATATATATATATATATATATATATATATACAGACACATTTTTATTAAATGTAATAAAATATATTGACTTTTTTGGGCCACCGTAGATTGCTCTAATTTAGAATTTATATGCAAAAAAAAATAAATTTAAATATTTCTTTGCATAAATTTCTTTATTATATTATATCATATCGTAGGAATCTATTTCTTTGTATACAATTTTAATTCAGTTTTCTGTGTGTGTGTAACTGAAGATGTTTTACAGTGATGTCCGTAACACACAGTGGTGTCAGAGTGTGTTTGACCTCGAGTGCAGCAGCTGAGTCTGAAGTCGATCCTCATCTGACGGCATCATCCGCTCCTCAGGCTTTCCTGCGCGGTCAGCAGCGGATCGCTTCACCAGACACAGTGAGCGAATCACCTCTACAGGACAGATGTCTGCTGGCAACCCGAGCCAAACCGGCACCGAGACGAGACCGACTGCCCGCAGATTCAATCACTCCCTCCGGATGAGCTCATGCTCTCAGAGATGCACTCACTTACTGCAGCCATACATGAGACGAGACGAGACGAGTGCAATGTGAATGTCTCGCGTGAATCAGCGCAGTTCTACACTGGAAGAGTCGGATGCATGACGTCACACACTGATGCACGGCTCTTATTGTGCTTGAACTGCACTGCTGCTCCACATATTTTTTCCCATCTGCTGGAAATAAAAATGCAAATATTACATAAGATAATTTAAAAAACATAAAATAAAATAAAATAATATAGAAATGTACATTTAGTTATTTTAAATATATAAAAAAACTATATTATCAAATCAAATTATATATATATATATATATATATATATATATACATTTTATATAATATATATTATATTTGTATATTGTACAAAATATATAAATGATGAAATAATATAAAATGATTTCAATTTTATATAATTTTATGAATTATATATTTCAATTTCAGAATTATATTATATACAATATATAATATAATATTATATAATATATTACATTATATAGATAGATAGAATTTATATAGTGTATTTATATAACATATACTGTATATAAATTATAAAATATCTTATATATATATATATATATATATTGTACAATTTTATAATTTATATAATATTACATTATTATAAAGATAATATTTTATACACACACACACACACACACACACACACACACACACACACACACACACACACACACACACACACACACACATATATATATATATATATACTTTTGAGTGTTGCATCAAAGCAGGAACATATTTCAAATGCGACATGTTTGTTTTATGGCCCTGTTATGTACTGATATAATCTGTTACCTCGTTACTCAGCTCTGAAATCAGCAGAATCAGCAGCAGGATATCTGTGTGTCCTCACATGTCTGAGAGAAGAAGCAGTTTATTCTCACGCAGCTTCAGCGGTCCGTCGCTGCCAAGAACGTCTCAATCTCACCCTCGTCTCCTCAGTTCTCATCATAAACAAACCCAAAGGAGCCAGAAAACATCCTGACCCGGGTTAATATGGTGACTCTGCGGAGCTGCACTTTAAACTGGGGAGAAAAACAGAAGTGTTATTCAGACGTTTGCCAAACATCCGCAGGACTGTCGCCTCTCAGGGATCCAGACCAGCCTTCACATCTCCTTCAGTAAACTCCTCAAGCTGGACGTGTGTGGACGAGAGGGCTGCCAGATCCTCAGTATTAGCGTATAGATCTGCTCCAGTCTCAGTAGTTTGGCAACATCATCCGTCTTGGCACGAGAGTCGCTGATGACGAACACAAACGAATCAGCGGTGCAAAAACTCAGCATTAAAAACTCTAGGCCAAAAGTCGCAATGTTTACATGCATTTAGCAGATGCTTTTTGAACCCAAAGTGACTTACACTGCATTTAAAGTCGGCTTCAGCGTTCCCTGGGATTCGAACCCATGACCTTAGCATGATCTACTGTTTAAACTACAGGAAAGCATAAGTGTTTTCTCAATTTAATTGCTTGTTCAGTGGCGTTAAATGGGATTAAAATATAAATAATGATACTGACATATGGATCAAGATATATATATATATATATATATATATATGTGTGTGTGTGTGTGTGTGTGTATTAATATAAATTAGTATATATAAACTACACTGTAAAAAAAAAAAAAAGTTGAGCAAACTTAATATTTTAAGGCAACCGGCTTCTGTAGATTTTTGATTTTTCTCAACTTGTTGTTTTAAGTTTATACAACAAAAATTTGAGAATCTCCCACAAAAATAAGTTGAGAAAACTCAAAAATCTGCTGAAGCTGGTAAAAATTTTTTTAAAGTTCGTTCAACTTTTATTTTATTTTATTTTATTTATTTATTTATTTATTTATTTATTTATTTATTTATTTATTTATTTATTTATTTATTTATTTATTTATTTATTTATTTATTTTTTATTTTTTTTATTTTTTTAAATCTGAATTGTCGGATATAAACTTATCTTTTATATTTTTTTATCCTGTGGTGGAAAAAACTTCCATAATATTTTTAATAATATTTTGAATTAGCTTTTATTTTTATATTTTCCAGTTTCATTTTTTTCAATTTTGTTGTTTTTGTCATTTTATTAATTAAAAAAAAAAGTCTGTATATGTTTTAGTATTTTTTTCATATATTTTTTAAAAATAATTTTCCATTTTCACTTTACTGCAGTTCTGTTGTGTGTTTTTGTCATAAAAAAAATACGTCTTAATATTACGTCTAAAATACGTCTATATATTTTTTACTTTTTCATATTTATATAGTTTTTATCATTTCAGTTTTAGTTTTGGTTATTTTACTACTTCAGCTTAAACTAAGAAAAAAGAAGAAATGCTGAGCTTAAATAAAATAAGTGTTAGCTTTTAAGAAATGAATTTTTGTTTTTATGGTTTTAGTTAATGATGATGTAATGTAAATGTGCATTAAACATTGCATTCAAGGTGTATATTTATCCTTGGGAATCGAACCCCATGACCATGCTGTTGCGAGCGTAAACACATGAACGTAAACACAGATGAATCTGTACTACTATTGCTGCCTACTGCAGTGGATTGTGGGTAACGGCATACTCTGCGTGACCTCAGAAAAAACCCAGTAACAGTTATGAAATCCCCGTCAGGCGCTTTCACTTCTCTAGTGTTGCTTTCAAATCCGGCCACTGAATCACCAACACTGTAACTACTGTAGAAACACTGCACCTGCAGCAAAACAAACACACACGACACACACCAGTTTCACTCGGATCGCCAGACGCCTTCGCTCCGACAAATGACGGACAGACTGTGACAAGATAGGAAGACGCGTGAAAGTTCAGCGAGAGCTGTTTGAAAAGTCACTTTCACTTCTGAAAATGAAATCAGCAGGCCATTCCTACGATGCAGCAACGTTTCACATCTCACTCTCAGAAATAAAGGTACAAAAGCTGTCACTGGGGCGGTACCTTTTCAAAAGGTACACTTTTGTACCTATTAGGTTCAAATATGTACACTTTAAGTACTAATATGTACCTTTAAGGTCCAAAAAATGGACCCTTTAGGTAAACATGTACCTTTTGAAAAGGTACCGCCCCAGTGACAGCTTTTGTACCTTTATATCTGAGAGTGCTCTATATGGCTGAATAAAATACTCAAATATGAAACTTTTACTGCTGGAAATTACATTTTGGTTTATATTACGGTTTGAGTGAATTTTCATTTGCACTTTTACATGGAAAAACTGATAATTTATTAAGAAATATTTGTGTTTCTTCTATAATCACAAATTTACAAGCAGAATATTGTTTTTCTGTCGGGAATTTATAAAATATCTCTTTAACAAAATTAAATTGTTACTGGTTGGAAAACAACAGGACAAAAAAGTTATACTAAACGTTTGATGGGAGTATGAAAATAATAAAAAATGTAAAATACAAATTAAAAAATAATTAAAAAAATATTTAAAATATAATATTTTGAGAGAGTTTTTATTTTCCATTTTCATTTTAGTGTAAGTTTGTTATTTTGTTGTGTTTTTGTCATTTTTTGTAGTTTTTATTAATTTTTTATTCCATTTTTAGTTTAATGTATTTTAGTACATTAACTAAATGAAAATGAGAAATCGTGCCTTGGCAACAAGCTGGATATTTTTATTTTATATTTAAATTTTTATTTTAATAAAAATAATTATTGATATTTTATTTCAGTTAACATTTATTTTATTTCAAGCAATGAAATATATTTTTTAAGGTTTTAGTTGGCTATAATCACCCTGTTTACAAGAAAATATTATTTCATTATTTCTAAAATATAAAAATAAAAAATCTAAGAATATTATTTCTACTTTCTTAAAATTTCCTTTTTTAATTCAATGTGCTACTTATCATTTCTCTGTAATTATTTGTGAAAACTGTTTAAAAGTAAATACATTTAAAAGTAAAAAAGTTTAGTTTTTCAGTGATGCCTCTCATAGAAACACTTCCTTAAATAAGAATAAGTTGAAAGCTTCTGCAAAACAGGAACGACCCAACAAACACATGTGAGCTCAGGAGTTTCCGTTCTTTCATAGTTTACGCCCGCTTGACTATAATTACGAATCAAATGAGGTTTTACCTTTTTCTTCTCCATCCGTTTGTGTCTTTCTTTCTGTTCTCCTTTTCATCTCTCTCTTTATTTTTCCTCCAAGCAGCCGATGACGATTTCACTCAAGCGTAATTAAAGACAAGTTCAGCTCCATTAAATTGGGGAAAATAATTTCACGGCTCATTACAGCTGCCATATTTAAACATAAAGAACAACATTCTGGTCTTGTGTTTCTGTTCACTCTGAACTTCACCAAACGTCTGTCCAGTGAAGCATCAGGTCAGTCGTGTCGATCTCCTCACGCTGATGAGGTGAGATTCAGCAGATAAAACAAGTAGATCATATAAATCAGATGCGTCTCAAATCACAGTCTGCTTTTAGGAGTCCATCTACAGTGACAGTCAAGCTGGAGATTTTTTCTCAACCTGCAACCATCAAACAAAATATATTTTGTTAGTTGATTGATTTGTTATTTGTGGTAAATATGATTTAAGGCCTGAAATGATCCACTCAGCTACACAAATGTCGCTGCACTCGGTTGTGCAGAATTCAGAAAAGAACTGAGAAAGATAGAACGAACAAACCAGTTTGAGAATGACTTTTAAATTCCAATTCAGTTCCTGAATTTAAACTGAATTGTGGTGAAAAATAGAATGCAGGATTGCAGAATAAAAATAATGAAGTGAAGTTTGAAGGTTTATATGTTTTAGAGACAGAATGATAGATAGATAGATAGATAGATAGATAGATAGATAGATAGATAGATAGATAGATAGATAGATAGACAAATGAATGAATGAACAAACAATAAATAAATAAATAAATAGTTAGAATGAACAAACGAACATCAGAACAAATGATAGATAAACTGAACAAACAAACCAACAAAAGCATAGATAGAAAGATAGGCAGATGGATAGATGAAACGAACAAATGAACAAACAATAGATAGATATATTGAACAAACGATAGATAAATAGAACAAATAAGCGAAAGAACAAATGAACAAATGATAGATAGACAGATAGATCAAATGAACAAATGAACAAACTATAGGATAGATAGATTGAACAAACAAACAAACAAACAAACGATAGATAAATAGAACAAATGAGCGAACGAACAAATTAACAAACGATAGATAGATAGATAGATAGATAGATAGATAGATAGATAGATAGATCAAATGAAGAAATGAACAAACAATAGATAGATAGAACAAACAAAAAATAGATAAATAGAACAATTGAGCGAATGAAGAAATGAACAAATGATAGATAGATAGATAGATAGATAGATAGATAGATAGATAGATAGATCAAACGAACAAATTAATGAACAATAGATAGATAGATAGATAGATTGAACAAACAAACAAACGATAGAAAAATAGAACAAATGAGCGAACAAACAAATGAAAAAATGATAGATAGATAGATAGATAGATAGATAGATAGATAGATAGATAGATAGATAGATAGGTAGGTAGATAGATAGATAGATAGATAGATAGATCAAACGAACAAATTAATGAACAATAGATAGATAGATAGATAGATAGATAGATAGATAGATAGATAGATAGATAGATAGATAGATTGAACAAACAAACAAACAAACGATAGAAAAATAGAACAAATGAGCGAACAAACAAATGAACAAATGATAGATAGATAGATAGGTAGGTAGATAGATAGATAGATAGATAGATAGATAGATAGATAGATAGATAGATAGATAGATAGATAGATAGATAGGTAGGTAGGTAGGTAGGTAGGTAGGTAGATAGATACCTAACAAACAAACAACAGATAGAACGAAAGAATGATAGATGGATAGATAGAACAAACATAGAAAAAATTATAAAACAATCAAACGAATGATAGATTGATAGAACAAACGAGCAAACAAACAAATGACAGAATGAATGAACAAACAATTGTGGGAGTAATGAATCATGACGCATTAAGGAACACCATGAAGTGTGAAATCCAGACTCAGTGTTCAGTGTTAGAAAGTCAGAGGGTTAAAAATCAGCTTCACACAAACGATCTCATCACTGATAGTGTGTGTGTGTATGTGTGATTACTGACGATACTCAGATCATTAACTCAAGGCTCTTTACAGCAGCCTCAGATACTCTTATCTGTCTATGTTTCTCCAGACGGTTTCCATGGATCCGCTATCCGTCGGCAAACTCGGAATCTGGTTGTCATGGAGATTCACGAATCTCTGACTTTATCTGAGGAGATAATCTGTGTTTCTGATGCACTCCATTTCTCTCAGACTTCCTTCAGCTCTTCCCGCTGTCTGGATGCAGGAAGCAGGTGTCCATCTGAGTTTCCATAGCAACATGTGACATTATGGGCTGCGTTTACATGATCCATCTGGCGCAAACACAGGTGTGCTGAGTGTGGACCGAACAAACCACAGCGACATGCACCGTTAGCACCCAAAACACACGTCTGAAACACAGAGAGACAATTACAATATGTGACCTTGGAGCACAAAACCAGTCATAAGGGTCAATTTTATGAAATTGAGATTTATACATAATCAGAAAGCTGAATAAATAAGCTTTCTATTACTGTTTGTTAGAACAGGACAATATTTGGCTGAGATACATCTATTTGAAAATCTGGAATCTGAGGGTGAAAAAGAAAATCAAAATACTGAGAAAATCGCCTTTAAAGTTGTCCAAAAGAAGTTCTTAGAAATGCATATTACTAATAAAAAATTAAGTTTTGATATATTTATGATAGGAAATTTCCAAAATATCTTCATGGAACATGATCTTTACTTAATATTTTAATAATTTTGACCCATACAATGTATTGTTGTCTATTGCTACAAATATAGCTGTGCTGCTTATGACTGCTTTTGTGCTCCAGGGTCACATATATACAGGGTCTTACGGAAACGTATTTAAAGGGACAATTCGCCCAAAAGCTGTTGAACTGATTAATTTGGTTCAAACAACCCCAAGAAAAGCACCATAAAAGTATCATAAAGAATTATTATTGTTAACGAAAAATATATAAAGAAAATTGTAACTTGAAATAAAATAAACACAAACTAAATTAAACTAAAAATTTATATTTCAAAAAATATATTTCATTTTACCTCTTTGCCAAAGGCAGCATTTCTCGTTTTCGTTTAATTTAATTTGATTTACTAAAATAACCAGAAATAATAATGAAATAAAAATTAATAAAAATGGTATAAATGTATTTTAAAAAATACAGCAAAACTGCTAAAACTTTCACTTTAAAAAGAAAATGAAACATATAAACAAACAATAATACTATATCAGTGATACCAAAAAACAGATCAAAAGAGACATTCTTTTTCTAATTTTGACATCACTTTTAATGATGGGTGAAACGGAGTGGAACGAAATCGGTTATTAGATCACGTATCAAGAATCATTTGATTCAGATCAGGACTTCAAATCAGGTATCCCCAAACATTTGCTTTAGATCGGGAATTAGGAGTTGGTTCGTGAATCATTTGGTTTAACTTTGCGTATCATGAATCTTGATTCAGATCAGGATTTCAGAGTGGGTTCGCAAATCTTTTGATTCTGATCAGGACTTTGGTGTGGGTTCACGAACCATTTGATTTAGATCGAAACTTTGCGCATCACGAATCATTTGATTCAGATCAGGAACTTTGGGTTCACAAATCTTTTTCATTCATATCAGAAGTTCGGAACGCGGATTGCGAAACATATGATTCAGATCGGGACTTCGGAGCAGGTTCGCAAACCATTTGATTTAGATCGAAACTTTGCGTATCACAAATCATTTGATTCAGATCGGAACTTTGGGTTCGCAAATCTTTTCCATTCAGATCAGAAGTTCGGAGCGCGGATTGCAAATCATTTGATTCAGATTGGAACTTTGGGTTCGCGAATCTTTTTCATTCATATCAGAAGTTCGGAACGCGGATTGCGAAACATATGATTCAGATCAGGACTTCGGAGCAGGTTCGCAAACCATTTGATTTAGATTGAAACTTTGCGTATCGCGAATCATTTGATTCAGATCGGAACTTTGGGTTCGCGAATCTTTTTCATTCAGATCGGAAATTCGGAGCGCAAAACATTTGATTCAGATCGGGACTTCGGAGCAGGTTTGCAAACCATTTGATTTAGATCGAAACTTTGTGGATCGCGAAACATTTGATTCAGATCGGAACTTTGGGTTCGCGAATCTTTTTCATTCATATCAGAAGTTCGGAACGCGGATTGCGAAACATATGATTCAGATCGGGACTTCGGAGCAGGTTTGCAAACCATTTGATTTAGATTGAAACTTTGCGTATCGCGAATCATTTGATTCAGATCGGAACTTTGGGTTCGCGAATCTTTTTCATTCAGATCGGAAATTCGGAGCGCAAAACATTTGATTCAGATCGGGACTTCGGAGCAGGTTTGCAAACCATTTGATTTAGATCGAAACTTTGTGGATCGCGAAACATTTGATTCAGATCGGAACTTTGGGTTCGCGAATCTTTTTCATTCAGATCGTAAGTTCGAGCGCAAAACATTTGATTCAGATCGGGACTTCGGAGCAGGTTTGCAAACCATTTGATTTAGATTGAAACTTTGCGTATCGCGAATCATTTGATTCAGATCGGAACTTTGGGTTCGCGAATCTTTTTCATTCAGATCGGAAGTTCGGAGCGCGAAACATTTGATTCAGATCGGGACTTCGGAGCACGTTCGCAAACCATTTGATTTAGATCGAAACTTTGCGGATCACGAAACATTTGATTCAGATCAGAAGTTTGGAGCGCATATCGCGAATCATTTGAGTCAGATCGGGACCTCGGAGCGGGTTCGCAAATCTTTTTCTGATTTATTTTATGAAACAGTAGAAAACATAAAACCATTAAGGCAGTTCAGTTTTAAAAACAAAAAGAAAAAAAGAAAGAAAGAAAGATTGTACACAAATACAAATTCCTTAAGAAAATTAATCGTGGCTTTACTATAGTAAAAGAGTAGTAACCATAGTTTTTTTTGTATAACCACAGTTTTACTACAAATACCATAGTTAACTATAGTTATCAAAGTCAGACATGGCTTGTTATGGTTTTCAAGGGTGTAGAATTTAGTAGAGATGCTTTGACATGATTCTACCAATATCAGACACTACTAAATTATCCCTTGCGATAATTTTGATCAAACAATTAAATGTCCGTTACGTCCCCACCAATGCCAAAATCAAACTTACACGCTTGGTGACCATTAACCAACATTAGAGAACCATCGACATGCAAATGTGTTGTTACACTATTGAAATATTAACTTTTCGGTTACCAAAAATGTTTGTGAATCACTAATTAATTTGTTTTAGTATTATTACTACTATTTATTTATTTCTGAGAGATTAGACGTCAGTCTTCAGATTTACTGTAATCTGAATCAGTCTGTGTGTTCATTCCTTCGTTCGGTGAGTGATTGTGTTTATATGAGTCACAGTGTTTTCAGAGTCGTCTGATGTTGACAGAATCTCTAAAAACCAGCAGCTGTTTGTGAACAAACGTTTACATCATCCGTTTCTCATTATCTATTAGGTTTGTGCACAGCATGTGTCATATGTGCTGCTCATCGTATTTACGGCATGAGAAGGACAAAATATCAACACTAGTAATACTACTAATACTCCAATGACTGCTAGTTGACGTAGTTATCAACAGCTGTCTAAAGGGTACCATCAAAATAATCAAACTGATATTAAAATAAAAATAGGTCAAAGCAAATGTGCCATATTACACATTCATCTCATCTGATATCTGATCTTATGGCTGTTTGAGAGAAAAATATTTACTTATAAGCGGTCTTTGATTGCTTTAAGTAAAGTAGCATAAGAAAGATGGCAAGATATGAGACTTAAAATACATTATAACTATGAGAAATATAATGCATTGTATCTTAAGTGGATGCAACGTGTTCAATGTGTGTTATAAATCATCATAAAAGCTATAACCACAAATAAGTAAATATTGTAATACATTAAAATTGTTCTTATAAACATGCATAAGATGATATAACATATTATAAAGTTTTTTTTTTTTTTATAATGCATTCATTATAATGCTTTAAGAATACCCTTATAATGTTTTATAAATATGGGCTTCATAGAAAGTGTTACCACATTTTTGTTTTTAAATATTTTATTATAGTAATATTTACAATATTTTATTTGTTTATCTCAGTGTTATTTTAGTTCCATTGAGATATGATTACACTTTCTGTTAATATTTTGACTGATTTTTATATTTACCATTTTCATTTTAATTTGAGTTAAAGTTGAAGTAATTTTGTTGTAATATTATGTAACATATAATAGTTTCATATAAGATTATTTTTTTTAAATGATATATAATAATCTCATATAGTCCAGCCAACATTTTAACCATTAATTATCCTGTTTCTCTTAAAAATATGTCATATTATGGAAGTAAAATGGGTAAAAACATGGTTTTGTGAGTTTAAATCTCAGTGTTGTCTAAATTAAATTACTAAGTATTGGTTTTTATTCTTTTTTGCTTTATAATGAATGCTTTTAAAATAATTTTAAAATAAACTATTATTATTTTAAAATTATTATTTAAAATTTTGCATTTAATAGTAAGAAAAAAAAATGCGTACTAAAATATTAGTAATATTTTAGGAAATTATTGAGTAGATCTGTGATTTTTTTCTCATATACTACAAAAAGAAAAAGATGTGTTTTGTTTTTAACAGGCAATCATAAATGCAGGAGTATGTTTGCGTCCCGTGAGACGTGTCTGTATCTGTATGAAGATAAACACAGCAGCCTCCATCTTTCTCTCGTCTCATCTCGTCTCCATCTTTCATCCGGCTGCAATTTCTCAAAGAGCTCTAAAAGTAGGACAGAAAGTTTGTGTTGTGTCTCGACAGCCTCTGATTGGCTGAGACAGAAACGTGCTCGTCTGAAATCCACATCGTGCCTGATCTTTACGCTTAACGGGATCTGAGCGATAACACGCCTCGTGTCTGAGTCTGACCAGGGTGATTAAACTCACACTGAAAGCAGAAAAAACTCAAATAAAATAAATGTTAACTGGGATAAATAAAAACATAAAAAGTTCTAAAGTTCTAAAACTAACTAACTAACTAAAATTAAAATAAAAAGAAAAGTAAAAGAATATTTACAATGTTTACAATTTCTCATTTTCATTTAATTTAACCTGATGTAAAATAAAAAATATATACAAATATATAAATGAATATAAAATGTAAGCATAAAATAATAAAAAAAAATTATAAAAATTATATAGATATATAAAAATGACAAAATTATTACAGCTTTAAATAAGATTACAATATAAATGGATTTTTTTTTCATTTAGTTTAACTTGATGTTTTAAATGAAATAATAGAAAAATAATAGAAATTAATATACAATTTTAAAAATAAAAATGAATAAAATCTACATAGATATATAAAAATGACAATTGCTAAAACTTTAAATAAAATAAAAATAGAAAATATACAAATATTCAATATATTTAACGTTTCTCACTTTCATTTAGTTTAAAATTATATACCGATTTATTGAAAAATAAATCGGTATATAATTTTATATAAAATAAAATAATAAATTCATATAAAAATGACAAAATTACTTAAACTTGAACTAAAAATAAAATAAAAACGAAAATATAAAAGTATTCATATTATAAAAAAATAAAAAAAAACACTAAAAATTAATACATTTCTAAATATGTAACATTATAATATATAACATTTTAACAGTTAAGTTTATTTAAATATTCATCCTTAGTTAAGTTTATTTAATCATTAAAATCTGACTTTTCCAGGTTTTAAGTGCTATAATCAGGTCCCCGGTGCATCTATCAACCAAGGAAACGTGAAAAAGATTAACCCAGTAACTTTCTTTTGGTAAGTTTGAGCAAAACAATGCTAACGGTTGTCTTTGGCTGCACAGACGAGCACAGAACACTGTTTAGAGTCCCAGCCTCAGAGGAGACAACAGAGCACTGCATTTATTGATTTATTTACTGTATATTGCTGCTGCCACACAGATCTAATATAAAGGTGCGATTTATTTCTCAGCTGTTTACCTTCACAGACATAACTGACTGTTTTTGTAACTCGTGTGTTTTAACGTAAACTTGTGCGTGAATGAGAGCTTAGTTTAGTCCTCACATGCTTTGTGACAGCTGCTTTCTGTGCGTGTGCTTCGGATGTGTTCACTCAGAAAACCTTATATCAGAAGTTTAAACTAATATGGGTTAAACCGCATGATTTCAGCGCGATAAACACGCTAATCAGAACCAAAACAGATTCTGGAAAAAGGCGTGGGGAGCATTAGCTCATTTGCATTTAAAGAGACATGCACTAAAACAGTGTGTTTCTGCTTCCATTCAAAATCCATTTTCAAAATGATATAATAAATGATCTGTGGGGTATTTTGAGCTTAAACTTCACAGACACATTCTGGGGACACCTGAGACTTATATTACATATTGTAAAAAGGGGCATCATGTGTCTCCTTTTAAATATTCATGATTACATGGTTAGTTTTGATTGCGTGATATGGTGGTCTGTGATCTGATAGGCAGCTGAGAAGTGCTCATATGAAGGTTGTTCATCTGCACCTGAATCTGTCAGCACCATACTGTTTTCTGCATGATCTCTTAATGCGACGGCCATATGACTCGAATCAGATCACATCAGATCAGATCAGATGTGAGATGATCAGGAGTCAAGGATGCCGTCTGTCTGGTGAAATCACCATCACTGGAGTCTCTGTGAGAGAAAACAACCACCTCTGCTATATGATCTCAGGGTAAAAACAGATTAAACACTCTACTTTCACATAAAAAAATATTAAATCTTCTTAATAGATCAGCAATGAGTCGCAAGTAATGTTTCTTCTAAACAAGGGTTTCCAAAATAGATGAAAAAGGTAGACAAAAGTAGATGAAAAGCTAAACAATTAATACAGTCTAAATTATTAAAAAAAAAAAAAATTACATTATTAAAATGTAAAATTAAAATAAATAAATAATAAAATAATTTTAAACTGAAACAAATTCAAATAAAATATTTACTAAACATATATAAAAGTATAAATCTGTAAAATGAAATAAAATACATCATTTTAAAATAATACATATAAAAATAAAACACTAAATAAATATGAAGCATTTAAAATAAAATAAATAATTTGACAATAAAAACAATCAAAATAAAACACCAACTAAAAATCCATACAATTACAAAAACAATTAATTTTTAAATAAATCATTTAAAAAAATACAAATCAAAACAAAACATTTACTAAAAAAATGATAAAATAAAAATATGTGTACAATAAAAACAATCAACATCCAAAATGTATACAATTATAAAAATGTAAAATTGAAATAAGTTATTTTAAAATAAATAAATAATTTTAAAATCAAAACAAATCAAAACACTTACTACAAAATATACAATTATAAAAGATTTCAAATAAAATAAATAATTGTAAAATAAAAAAAAAACTTAAAACTGAAAAAAAGTAAAAATTAAACAATCAAAAATTGTGAACAATTTTTAAAATAATAAAAAAGTACAATTTTAAAATAAACAATATAAAAACACTTACTATAAAAAAGATGTTTGTTTACCATGAACATGCAAATGTGCTGTTAAATTAGTGAAATATTAACTTTGAGTCTCAGAGAGACTTCAAGGAAATATTTTAGCCCAAAGGGATGTATGTAAATCTCTGCTGCTCCAATTTGTCAGGATCTCTCAACAAATGATCCGAGCCGCTCCACATTCATTTTATAACCCTGGCCTGTATTTCAGCAATAGACAGAGACTAAATTAATGCGAGAGAATGAATTCTCCTGAGCGCCGGTGAAATGATCCAGCGCTGAGGTCTGTAATGAGAAATGTTTGAGCTCATATTGAGATCTGTGAGTTCTGACTGCAGACTTTGGGATCTTAGTGAATCAGAGCACATTGAGATTGCTGGGGTGTTTTTAATCTTGATTTCTAATAAACCTACCATTGTGTTGAATTATGTTCTTTATTTGCATGTGACTTTGGATAAATGTGCCTGATAAATTATTAAATAAATGTAAATAAAATAGTTTACACTCTAATCGTGTCTCAAAGCTACTTGAAACTATTAACTGTAAAATAAAATATAAAACGACTTAAATTTAATTTATTTCAGCTAGTTGTCAAGGCAAAATGTACCATTTCATATTTAGTTAAACTTGATACTTGGTACTAAAACAACTAAAACTGAAATATAAATTAATAAAATAAATATCGAAATATATAAAAGAAAGAGTTGAAACCGACAAAAACAACAAAATGACAAAAAACTAAAAATAAAGAAATAAATATAAAACACTTGCTAAATTGTATACAATATTAAAAATTTCAAATAAAATAAATAATTTTAAAATACAAACGAACAAAAATGTACAAATGTGTAAACTAAAAATGCAAAACTAAAATCAATAAATAAATAAATAAATATAAAATATTTACTAAAAATGTATAAAATTACAAAAAAGTTCCAATAAAATAAATTATTTAAAAATAAAAACAAACAAAAAATTCTACAATTATAAAAATGTCAAATTAAATATTTAAAAACTTACTAAAAAACTTACAATAACAATTAAAAAATAAATATCATTTTTTTTAAATGAAATTGAAAACAGAAAATATAAACATATTTAATATTTCAAATATTTCAAAAATATGTAATAGTATCTCCATGCACTGGACTGTACATTAATGTTATGAATTTAGCAAACATTCTTTAAATTCTTTAAATAAATGAATAATTATTATTGTTGACTTCGTGAAAAATTCATTTGTAAGTCACTTTGAATTTACATTTTTGGATTGGATTTAAAAATGAATACATCTAAATGTATTAATACTTCTCGCAAATTTTTAGGAAAGCAAAAAAAAAAAAAAAATCAAATTTATTTAGTCACCATTTAATACTAGCCAGCGACTCTTGCATATACCACAGATGAGCTCAAAGCTGCCAAATATGAGCTAAAAGCCACAAAACTCTTGATTTCATTCATTAAAACAAGACGACTTTTACTGAAGTCATATTTAAGTTGAAAACAACACTTCATAGAGGAATTATGCTTTATATCTATATATATATATATATATATATACTGTATTTAAACATGACAACCAAAATAAACATGTTTTGACTTTGCGCTTTGCTTTCCTTTAGGCCAGAAATGCACTAAAAAGCAGAAAACTCTTCAATGGTCAGCTTGATACTGAAGATTTCTGAGGGATTGCCTGAAGGCCGATCATTTACATTTGGACTCAAGGCCTGATTTTACCCCTCGACTAAACTCAAACTCTTTTCCATCTTTTTTCCATCATAAAAGCTCTGGCTCTGCAGTATTAATGAAGAGTTTGTCATCACAGTAATGCGGCTCGAATCTGGGCACGTTTGCTTCTGTGAATGACGACATGCGTGTGGAAATGATGTTTCCATGTGAAGATATTTCAGAACGAGAGCGGATCCAGACCAGATCCAGATCCAGATCTGGACGTGAACATGCTGTACTCGTTTATTCCTCATTAACTTCATCCACACGTGACATATTTATAAACCGATTCTCCACAATTTCAAACATATATTAGGAAATTAATTTGAAATGGCACGGATTTCTGAAGCAGCAAATCTATTAGTTCTGAAAGCCTGATAAAAAAAAAAGTACTTTTTATGACTTTTTATCTCAGAATTTTGACTTTTTGTTCACAATTTTCTCTGAATTCTGAATTTAAGTCTTACAATTCAGTTTTCTTGTTTATGCCTCAAAATAATAAAAAAAGGTAATTGTGACTTTTTATCTTTTTATTAGATGACAAACTTAAACTTAAAAGAAAGAAAGAAAGAAAGAA
>CM071948.1:30277382-30444882 GCA_036784905.1 Acrossocheilus fasciatus | reverse complement strand
TTTAAAGAGCATTGGGAACCAAACAACATTTGTCCCCACTGATTTTGGCCAAAAAACACTCAAAATATCTTCTTTCCTGAAAGAATGTTCATTTTTGGTTGAACCGCCCCTTTAAAATGTTCACTTAAAAGTTTATTTAAAACGTGTGCCAATTTAATGCACGCTAAAAGTTTATTGTAGCTTAACATACATGCATTTAAAATCACAAAGCTACATTTTTTGACACAATTTGCAACAAAGCCGCTCATAAAGCCACACATAAAAACATTTCCAGTCGTACACGGCTGCCTACACAAACATGCATGCATAAATACCGACTGCTTTCAGCGAGCGCAAGCACACATCTACACAACCACAAGAGCGCAACCACAGCTTCATCCACACATACGCTCTCCTGGCAAAGCTCCTGCTGAACTCAAGCATCCAGTGGCGTATCCTCTCTGACTCGGCCACGGGATGCACTGGATGACATTGGATTATTTTCTTCCCACAAACTTGAGCCCGACTGCCAGCGGAGGAGGAGACGCCACACGGCCTTTCCTACTGAAATCCAGATGTGCACAAACAACAATGAAAGAAAGTTCATACTCGCGTTCTTAAGTGTCCAAGTGAAGCCTGTTATTAACATTTTTCTTTGTTTAGGAATGGGAGAGGACGTGCATAGCTTTCGCTCTGGGCCGCAGTCCAGCGTATGCCTTGGAGAAATCGTCTGGAATTATATAGAGCAGGATGTGGATACAATGAGCCGCGGGACGCCGGACAGACATTTTTATTCTCTGTGCTAAAAGAAAGTTTAACTTGAAACAAGTACTGTAGAAGAAGGATGGATGGATGGATGGATGGACAGATACAAAGACAGAATCATGGATGGATGGACAGAAAGATACAAAGATAGAATAATGAATGGAAGGATGGATGGATGGATGGATGAATGGATGCAGAGACAGATGGATGGATGTATGGGTGACTGGACAGATACACAGAACAACAGAATGACTGATGGACAGATGGACAGACAGACAGATGAATGGCCAGTCAGATAGATAGAATGATGGAACGATAGATAGAATGATGGAACGATAGATAGATAGATAGATAGATAGATAGATAGATAGATAGATAGATAGATAGATAGATAGATAGATAGATAGATAGATAGATAGATAGATAGATAGATAGATATGGATGAATGGCTAGATGACTGATGAATAGATGGATGATAAGAGGATGGATGGACGGATACAAAGACAGAATGATCAATGCATGGACAGATACAATGACAGAATGATGGATGGATGGATGGATGGATGGATGGATGGATGAATGGACAGAAAGATACAAAGATAAAACAATGGTTATTTAGTTGGATGGACAGAGATGGAATGACGAATGGAAAGATGGATGGATGGAGAGATAGATGGATGAATGGATGCAAAGACAGATGGATGGATGTATGGGTGGATGGACAGATACACAGAACAACAGAATGACTGATGGACAGACAGATGAATAGCCAGTCAGGTAGATAGAATGATAGAACGATAGATACAACGATAGATAGATAGAACGATAGAACGATAGATAGATAGATAGATAGATAGATAGATAGATAGATAGATAGATAGATAGATAGATAGATAGATAGATAGATAGATAGATAGATAGATGAATGGCTAGATGAGTGATGGATGATAGAAGGATGGACAGATGGACAGATACAAAGACAGAACAATGGATGGATGGATGGATGGATGGATGGACAGAAAGATACAAAGATAGAATAATGGATGGTTGGATGGACAGATACAAAGATAGAATGACGGATGGAAGGATGGATGGATGGACGGATGGAGAGATAGATGGATGAATGATACAAAGACAGATGGATGGATGTATGGGTGGATGTACAGATACACTGAACAACAGAATGACTGATGGACAGACAGATGAATGGCCAGTCAGGTAGATAGAATGATAGAACGATAGATAGATAGATAGATAGAACGATAGATAGAACGATAGATAGATAGATAGATAGATAGATAGATAGATAGATAGATAGATAGATAGATAGATAGATAGATAGATAGATAGATAGATAGATAGATAGATGGATGAATGGCTAGATGAGTGAAGGATAGATGGATGATAGGAGGATGGATGGATAGGACAGATACAATGACAGAATGATGGATGGATGGATGGATGGACAGAAAGATACAAAGATAGAACAATGGTTCTTTGGATGGATGGACAGATACAAAGATGGAATGACGAATGGAAGGATGGATGGAGAGATAGATGGATGAATGGATGCAAAGACAGATGGATGAA
The DNA here is from genome assembly GCA_036784905.1 of Acrossocheilus fasciatus. Taxonomy (NCBI): domain Eukaryota; kingdom Metazoa; phylum Chordata; class Actinopteri; order Cypriniformes; family Cyprinidae; genus Acrossocheilus; species Acrossocheilus fasciatus. The sequence goes on along the minus strand of CM071948.1, from coordinate 30,442,548 downwards.
TGGAGAGATAGATGGATGAATGGATACAATGACGGATGGATGTATGGGTGGATGGACAGATACAAAGATGGAATGACGAATGGAAGGATGGATGGATGGAGAGATACAAAGACAGAACAATAGATGGATGGACAAATACAAAGATGGAACGATGAATACAGATATATAGATAAATAGATAGAAAAGATCTAGTTTATATATTTTATCATTATTGCATTACATGTGTAAATTCCACCTGCTCTCATTCCTGTCCTTCAGTTCTGAATTTTTCCGAACTCTTGCAATGTCTCTAAACTAAACCTCTGTCTGTCTGTTGAAGAAGACGCTCCGGCGCTCTTGAATAATCAAGCTGTCAGGATAGTGTGTGTCGAGAGCAGGAGGAATGAGGAGGAATGAACTAATATTTCAGATTGGCACACTAATGAGACCCTGGTGATGGAGAGAGACAGATAGAGAGCTCTATTACTCACACTCAAGAGATTATGTAACAGGAGCTGAGAGTGAGCTATGAGTTTATCCATCTTTTCTCTCATCTTCAGCTCTAAAACTCTTTCCTCTTCCAGCCAACTAACAGGTTTATCTCAGACTCTGTTCCAAGTGAATAGCTTCACTGTCTACTGTCTACAAAGTAAGTTAACTGCTAAGTAAGTTGTTGTTTTGAGCAGGATCCGGTTTTAGGTCGGACAGTCCGGTTTTGAAATACCAGAGCATTCCTTTGTTCCTTTCTTTCTTCTGTTGAACACAAAAGAAGATATTTTGAATAATTTTGGGAAACAGTTGCCAGTAGCCACTGACTTCCATGGTATTTTTTTCCATAAAAAAGTGTCAATTTTTTTCCATAAAAAATGATGACAATTTTCATTTTTGGGTGAACTATCCCTTTAAGACCACTTTTTTATACTTTATACAATGGTATACAATAAATAAAAGAAGTTATTGTTATGTTCAAGTTAATATTAAGTGACATTTTAGATGCAATATTGCCAATATGGACTGTTTTGCTCTATTTCGCCAATCATTGCACCTCTGATCAACACAGTGGTGTTTTGTTCTTTAATGATTCAGTTGCACAAATTGACTGAGTGAATGATTCAATAAGCCATTCATAAAGACAGCTGCTAAACTTGAAACTGCATATTTCTATACTACTCTTACTATTTTTAGCGTATTTTTTATGACACAAATAGAAAGAGTATTAAGCTAGTACGCAAAATCATTGAGTCACTTACTTAATTCCTGAATGAATCAGTAATTTTAAACGAATCAGTTCAACTGGTAAATCAATGATTCACTTATTAAGCCACCTACTGGCAGTTTTACTTTTATATTTAAAGTATAATTTCATAGTTCTATATTCAATCTATTTTATATGTAAAACATCTATCTCATAACATTTTTTATGCAATTGCAACTGCAATGTAAATGCATTCATGGCATCTCTGAGCTGCATTAATACTTCACAAATCTTCACAAATACATCTAAATGCCACTTCAGATGCAGCTTCTGTGCCACTTCCGCAGTGCAAAGATGAATTTTGTTGATATTAACTTAATTTGATTGGCATTTGCCCTATACTGTCTAATTATCCAAATTGCATTTAATGAGTAAATGTAAGAATTTACACCGCGGTTTGGGATCAATGCTGGAAACAGTCTTTTTTTCAGGAATCTGGTGAATAAAAAGTTAAAAAGAACAGCATTCATTTAAACTGAAATCTTTTCTAACAATATGCACTATACCATTCAAAAGTTTAAAGTCAGTCATTTTTTTTCTTTCTTAGTTTTTTAGTTTCTTTTTTTTTTAAAGAAATTAATACTTTTATTCAGCAAGGATATGTTAAATGGACAAAAATTGATAGTAAAGACAAACACTGTTAGAAAAGAAAAGCAGCACAGCTTTACAACACTGATAATCACACATTAGAATGATTTCTGAAGGATCATGTGACATTGAAGACTGGAGTAAATATAGTTCAAACCTATTAACATATTTACTAACAGATAACTTGAGACCTACTGATATAAAAATTTAAATTAAACTTTACTTGGAGTATTACTTGTGCACATTGCACATTTCTTATTAATAAGCCTAAAATGTGTTTTAATGTCACTTTTAATATCGCCCTTTAAATGCAAAATATTTAAAGTATACTTGCAATAGTTCCACTTTAGCACAATCAGATATACTAAGCATGTCTTTAATTGGACTTCAGCACTACAGGGCATTTTATTAAGTATATAAATATGAAAATGTATTTGTAGTATACTTAGCATGAAATCAATGTATTTCAAATACATTTAAGTATATCTATTTTTCACTATAGGGTGCAGTTTTTATCCTGGCTTCACTGAAATCCTCCTTTTTGGTGTTAAAGAGCAGGACGGCTGTGTTAAGACCTGTCTGTAATTCTGGTGAACCCCGTCCTGATCCTGTATCTGACTAAACAACCGGTGTGTGACTCTTGAAGCGTGCCAAACTGAAGAACCCTTGCCAGCGCCTTTGTTCAGGCACAAAAACCCCGAAGAGCTTTTTATCATCACCTCATGTTATCAGCTGATCGAATCCTCCTTGCCCTAAACAATGTCTGTCTAGTGCACAAAAGACTGGCCTGTCTGCTTCTCTTTCCCCCCTCTCCTTTGTCGAAATCTGTTTTGGTCCTCTGAGTTGTTTTTGTTCTCTTCCCGCTCCCTCCCTCCATCGGCGCTCCAGTTTTTCGGCGGATTTGACGGCGTTCCAGCGTCTGAGAGCCATCGTTCACATGAGCGCCTAGTTTCTCGTGTCACGAGGACAAAAAAGCAACACTCATTTCCATTTCACAGACTCTATTCACAGCTTGAGAGTGAGAAAGAGAGACTGTACTTTGTGATGATTTCATCCGTCATGTGAATCGCGGCCCACAGAGATTCCTGCAGGCCTCTTTTTGACATCAGGGCTAAAAATAGAGCAGTTTGGTGGCAGGGCGAGAGGGCATTCATCATGCAAAGGAAGAAGAAGAAGAAGAAGAAGAAAATGTGTGTCTGGTAACATACTAATCCTACTTAGGGCAGGAGAAAAGTGCAGTTCAATGGTAGAAATGTGCATACTGTAGAACACAAAAAGCTTGCATTTTTGTTTATTTCAGCTATTTTTCTGAAGAAAAAAAACTTAAGTAGATTAAGCTTTAAGTACATTATTTTATTCGATATGCAATCACTGATAATACTATTATGAATTGTAAATATATCAAATTTTACTTAAGTGCTAGTTACATAAGTGCATCATTATAATTGGTGGGTTTTCACTACAAAACAACAACAAAAAAGCTGCAAATCTTGCCATCGTTCATAGAAAAGATGCAGAAAATTCAGTCATTTTCGGCTGCAAGATCCTAGAAAATTTCCTGGAAATCCAAATGTAATGCACAAGTACAAAACGGATATGTCGTAGTTAAGTTGATGGATGATAAGTTAAGTTGGGTCATTAGGCACAATGCAAAACACAGGTTAAGTCGTTTATGTTGCAGAATATCTTACTGTACAGTATACTGTAAGAACATAGAATAGAATTGCTGTGCATCTCAGGTGTGTTTCATAACATTAATCTTACTGTTTACCGAAATGAAAGGTGTTTTATCTTATTTTGTTTCTCATGTATTTGAAAACTGCCGGATGTGTGAACCGAAAGACAATTAATGAAAAAATAAAATAAAAGCATGTCTGGTATTAAATAAGTGTGGGATCAGTGCAAAAACAGCTTCACATGCGTGTCATTGATTTGGTTAAAATTTAAGTAGATCAGAAGCAGATCAGAAGTAAAAAAAAAAGTCAGAATTGTGAGATATAAACTCAGAATTGCAAGAAAGAGTAAGTATATGTAGCATATAAAAGTTTATATCTTGCATCTCAGAATTACAAGAAAAAAGTCTTAGTTTTTCATAAAATAAATAAATATTTGAATATGGTTTAAAAATAAGAAAAACAAGAAAAGATCTTTTTCATATAATATAAAATAGTACACAAATATATGTAAATTAATAAGAAAAGAAGCACTGCTTTCAAAAACAAAAACTCTGCCTCTACATAAAAACATGAATTGTATTTCGTTTGCTCTTTGTAGTTTCTCTTCATGTCTGCTGCTTTCATGATACCTTATTGACATCTTCTTTCTGTCTCTCTCTCTCACACAGCACTCAGCGGACAGAAAGATTACAGAAGGTTGTGAGGAAAACCAGGTCATAACAGGCCGGGAACAAGGACGAAGGAGTCTGCTCCGGAAAAAAAGCCAAACACAGTCAATTTTGTTTGGATCACAAGGTTTCCGAGATAGTTTTCACGTCAGATGTTCCTTCTGAGAGGCTGAAAAATGTCTTTAAAAAGGCGATTTTATTACCTCTGAGCGTTTTCCACTCAAAAGGCTTTCGTTTATTTCACTCTTTTGCCTCATAGAGCTGCTAACAGCCTTTCTGCATTGATTTTTTAGTGGACTTTCTTCACTCGGCTGTGATGTGTATTCTCCCTTTGCGTCTCAGCGTTCGATTTGCCCGGCAGGTCTGTGAAATCATCTTTATACATATTTTAACATCTGCGAGAAAACGCTCTCATGTCGGCTCAAGTGATGGTGCAACAACCGTGCAACAGCTGATCTCCATGCGTTCCCTCCCGCCGCCATCTTTGATCTCATACGGATGGGAAGGTTAATGGGACACAGCTAAAACACAGCTCGCTCATTATTAAGAGTCATCTACACACTAACAGAGGCGCTGCCGTGCTCTTCAAGGTCGACTCGTCTCGTTACTTTGAAATGAGACGTGCAGCTGTTTTTTCTCATGCACTTTATGTCTTTCTGGCAATAACAGACACCGGTTTCAGCCCATCAAAACATGTACAGTCGTGGCCAAAAGTTTTGAGAATGTCATAAATATTAATTTTCACAAAGTCTGCTGCTTCAGTGTTTTTAGATCTTTTTGTCAGATGTTACTATGGTATACTGAAGTAAAATTACAAGCATTTCATAAGTGCCAATGGCTTTCATTGACAATTACATTAAGTTTAAGCAAAGACTCAATATTTGCAGTGTTGACCCTTCTTTTTCAAGACCTCTTCAATTCGTCCTGGCATGCTGTCAATCAGATTCTGGGCCACATCCTGACTGATGGCAGCCCATTCTTACATAATCAATGCTGGGAGTTTGTCAGAATTTGTGGGTTTTTGTTTGTCCACCCGCCTCTTGAGGATTGACTGCAAGTTCTCAATGGGATTCAGTTCTGGGGAGTTTCCTGGTCATGGACCCAAAATTTCAATGTTTTATTCCCCAGGCCACTTACTTATCACTTTTGCCTTATGGAAAGGTGCTCCATCATGCTGGAAAAGACATTGTTCGTCACCAAACTGTTCTTGGATGGTTGGGAGAAGTTGCTCTCGGAGGATGTTTTTGTGTCATTCTCAAAACTTTGGTCTCCTAAAGTTGATTCAGCTGTGGGATCAGGGCACCTCCAGTGCAGAGCTTGCTCAGGAATGGCAGCGGGCAGGTGTGAGTGCATCTGCACGCACAGTGAGGCCAAGACTTTTGGAGGATGGCCTGGTGTCAAGAAGGCCAGCAAAGAAGCCACTTCTCTCCAAAAAAAACATCAGGGACAGATTGATCTTCTGCAGAAAGTATCGTGAATGGACTGCTGAGGACTGGGGCAAAGTCATATTCTCCGATGAAGCCCCTTTCCGATTGTTTGGGGCATCTGGAAAAAGGCTTGCCAGGAGAAGAAAAGGTGAGGGCTACCATCAGTCCTGTGTCATGCCAACAGTAAAGCATCCTGAGACCATTCATGTGTGGGGTTGCTTCTCATCCAAGGGAGTGGGCTCACTCACAATTCTGCCCAAAAACACAGCCATGAATAAAGAATGGTACCAAAACACCCTCCAACAGCAACTTCTTCCAACAATCCAACAACAGTTTGGTGAAGAACAATGCATTTTCCAGCACGATGGAGCACCGTGCCATAAGGCAAAAGTGATAACTAAGTGGCTCGGGGACCAGAACGTTGAAATTTTGGGTCCATGGCCTGGAAACTCCCCAGATCTTAATCCCATTGAGAACTTGTGGTCAATCCTCAAGAGGCGGGTGGACAAACAAAAACCCACTAATTCTGACAAACTCCAAGAAGTGATTATGAAAGAATGGGTTGCTATCAGTCAGGATTTGGCCCAGAAGTTGATTGAGAGCATGCCCAGTCGAATTGCAGAGGTCCTGAAAAAGAACGGCCAACACTGCAAATACTGACTCTTTGTATAAATGTCATGTAATTGTCGATAAAAGCCTTTGAAACGTATGAAGTGCTTGTAATTATATTTCAGTACATCACAGAAACAACTGAAACAAATATCTAAAAGCAGTTTAGCAGCAAACTTTGTGAAAACTAATATTTATGTTATTCTCAAAACTTTTGGCCACGACTGTATATTACAAAATTACTTGTAAAATGGGATATCAATCATGGTAACAGTGGTAACAGTCAATTCTGACTTTATATCTCCCAAGTTTTTAGTTAAAATCCCACAATTCTGAGTTTATATCTCGCAATTCTGAGTTTATTTTTTGCAATTCAGACATTATAAATATTGTAATTCTGAGTTTATATGTCACAATTTTGAGTTTATATCTCGGAATTCTGAGTTTATATCTCATAGTTTTGAGTTTATCTCTCATAATTCTGAGTTTATTTTTTGCAATTCAGACATAAATATTGTAATTCTGAGTTTATATCTCGTAATTCTGAGTTTATATCTCGTAATTCTGAGTTTATATCTCGTAATTCTGAGTTTATATGTCACAATTTTGAGTTTATATCTCGTAATTCTGAGTTTATATCTCGTAATTCTGAGTTTATCTCTCATAATTCTGAGTTTATTTTTTGCAATTCAGACATAAATATTGTAATTCTGAGTTTATATCTCGCAATTCTGAGTTTATATCTCATAATTCTGAGTTTATATCTCGTAATTCTGAGTTTATATCTCACAATTTTGAGTTTATCTCTCATAATTCTGAGTTTATTTTTTTGCAATTCAGACATTATAAATATTGTAATTCTGAGTAAATATCTCGCAATTCTGAGTTCATATCCCGTAATTCGGAGTTTATATCTTGTAATTCTGAGTTTATATCTCGCAATTCTGAGTTTATATCTCGCAATTCTGAGTTAATATCTCGCAATTCTGAGTTCATATCCCGTAATTCTGAGTTTATATCTCGTAATTCTGAGTTTATTTTTTACAATTCAGACATTATAAATATTGTAATTCTGAGTTTATATCTCGTAATTCTGAGTTTATATCTCGTAATTTTGAGTTTATATCTCGTAATTTTGAGTTTATATCTCATAATTCTGAGTTTATATCTCACAATTTTTAGTTTATCTCTCATAATTCTGAGTTTATTTTTTTGCAATTCAGACATTATAAATATTGTAATTCTGAGTAAATATCTCGCAATTCTGAGTTCATATCCCGTAATTCTGAGTTTATATCTTGTAATTCTGAGTTTATATCTCACAATTTTGAGTTTATATCACGCAATTCTGAGTTAATATCTCGCAATTCAGAGTTCATATCCCGTAATTCTGAGTTTATATCTCGTAATTCTGAGTTTATATCCCGTAATTCTGAGTTTATATCTCGTAATTCTGAGTTTATTTTTTACAATTCAGACATTATAAATATTGTAATTCTGAGTTTATATCTCACAATTCTGAGTTTATATCTCGTAATTCTGAGTTTATATGTTGCCATTCTGAGTTTATCTTGCAATTCTGACTTTCATTCTCGCAATTCTGTTCACAACACAATTCAGGGTTTATATCTCGCAATTTTGAGCTTATATCTCATAATTCTGAGTTTATTTTTCACAATTCAGACATTATGTATAATGCAATTCTGAATTTATATGTTGCCATTCTGAGTTTATCTCAAAATTATTATTATTTCTCACAATTCTGTTCACATCGCACTTCTGAGGTTATATCTTACAGATATAAACTTTAGTTTATAAAATTTAATTTATATCTCGCAATTCTGAGTTTATCTCGCAACTCTGTTGAAATCACAAATCTGGGTTATATCTCACAATTTTAAGTTTATATCTCGCAATTCTGAGGTTATATTTCGCAATTCAGACTTTGTCTCACAATTCTGACTTTTCTTCACCAAATTACAAGAGAAAAGTCTGAATTGTGAGCTATACATTCAGTCTTGCAAGAAAAACGTCATATTTGGGGGAAAAAAATTACTTTTATTTTTGTATGCCAAAGCAGAAACAATCTTCCGTACCTTTGACAGTGAACGTTACATTTGTAGCCCACATTTTGCGGTCATTGAAACATTATTTCATGACACTGAAATATATGCCTTATGTATTATATAACATTATAGTTCAACAAAGAGTGAATTCAACTTTGTTTAGACTTAATTAGGGCTCAAACCCTCTGTAATTGTCACTGCTCTGATATGTTTCAGTATTAATAGGGTTAAAAGGCAAAGATTTCTCAATGGTGACTGAATGACAAGCACAGAGTTAATACACTAACCATTCATAACGTAGTTTCTGGCTAACACCGATACGTATCCAGTGTTTTCTTTACTCTGACCCTAAACACACACACACACAGTGGACTTTGTGTTCCTGACAGTCTATACTCACATGGCCTGAAGGCATCTTTGTTAAGCAGTGGTCAATGTTCAGCGACGCTGCTCTCCAGATGTGATGGGTGTGCTTGTGTTTATTTTCTTACCCACAGATCTGCAGGGCCAAAGGTCAAGTGACTGCGAGATAAGCCCTGCCCAATGAGGGGAGAGGGGCGGGGCCAGCCATGCCTCTGGTTAATGACTACCATGTGCTTTATCATCCTGGTTAATTCATAACATTTTGAGTTTGGTGATGACATGAAGATATATTTGGATCGCATGAAAACATTTCCAGGCCTGTTTTTAATTAAAAAAAAAAATTGTTCTGATGTTTTTAATATATATATATATATATATATATATATATATATATATATATATATATATATATATATATATATATATATATATATATATTTAGATTTTATGAAAAACAATTTATTGTTTTGCTTCTTCTTTATTTATATTTTGACACACATAATATAATTTCTTGTTTTTTAAAAACATATTTATATTTTATGAAAATTATAATTTTTCTTTTTTCTTGTTTTCTTAGTTCTTTTTCTTTATGTATTTATACATTTATTTTAGTGCTGGGCAATGATTAATTGTTTAAAAGTTTTTCTTTATATAATATGTGTGTGTGTACTGTGTATATTTATTATGTATATATAAAGACACACACATACAGTATGCATTTTGAAAATATTTAAATGTATATATTTCTATTCATATAATTTCTATTATATAAAAATATATTTAATATATAAACACAACATATTTTTCTTAAATATATATATACATGAATGTGTGTATTTATATACACATAATTAATCTTAATTTCATAAATCATAATTTAGGAGGATTTTAACATTAACACGTTGACATTATGATTAATATTTTGCGTTCAGATGGTTGAGTAATTCTCATTATTCTCAAAAAGGTGTTTCTTATTCCATTTTCGTTCTCTCAGTTCCAGCCTGAAACTCCCAAAACTATTGTACTTGAAACAATTACTATTAAGTACAAAAACAGTGGAGCGCTTTGGCCACCGGTGCACTTAGCAACTGTTGCAGACAAAACTAAGAAAAAACAAAGCAATGAAACACACACAGACGATGACTGCTGACCAATGGGAGTTTCTGTGAGATCGACCTTGCCAAGGCCGAACATTACCCGTGCTTTACCACACCCACACACCCGCCTCCGGAGCGGCCCGCAGGCCAGCCAAAGTGCAAAGCTCTGTGTTGTGCAACTCTTGTCAAACAGAGCCTACGGAAAGGCCTGCTACACATTAACAAATGAGGTCAGAGCAATCTCTTACTCCCTCTTTTCTTTCCGCTCCTTCTTCTTTCATGACTTTGGCCCATGCTGGGTGGATCCCAGCTAACAGGGAACATTCACAAAACTTTCACTAACATTTTTAAAAAGTTATATAAATGTTAGGACAAAAAATTCTTAAAGTAATGTTTATGGAATGTTCTTATGGCATTAATATTTGATACGTTCTCATAATATTGACAGAAAACATTCTTAGATTTAAAAAAATAATTATATTTTGGGTGCAAATAAAGTACAACATTGTAAGAAATGTTTGCATAATCTTGCATAAATGGATATTTTAACGTTCCTCGAATATGTAAAATAAACATTCAAATAACTATATTTTGGGTCAAAAAGCTAATAGAACATTATAAGAAACATTGTTGCAACCTTTAAATAATGTTATAGTCACAACAAGAAAACTGGACATTTTTATGTTTTTTAGAATTTTAAAAAATAAACTTTCAAATGATTTTATTTTGGGTGAAAAAGTTAGTAGAATGTTGTAGGATATGTTTTGTAGCTTATAAATAATATTGTAATTATAATGGGAAAATGGACATTTTAATAATATTAAGAAATGTTGTTAAATAGTAACGTTAGTAACATTCCATTTATGATAAAACTGGACATTTTAACGTTCTTAGAGTATTGAAAATAAATGTTCAAATAACATTGTATTTTGGGTGCAAATAAAGTTGTAAGAAACTTTTTTGTAGCTATTAAGTAATGTTCGAATTATGATAAGAAAACGACATTTTAAAGTTCTTTGAATATTAAATATAAACTTTAAAATAAGATTTTATTTTGGGTGAAAAAGTTTGTAGAATACTGCAAGGAATGTTTTGTAACTTCTATTATGATAGGAAAACATTCTTAGAATCTTAGAGTATTGAGAATTGTTTTTAGTAACGTTAAAGAGTAACGTTAGTAACATTCCAATTGTGATAAAACTGGACATTTTAACGCTCTTAGAATAAAATAAAATAAATAACTTTATATAATGAAAATACAGTTAGTAGAACATAATAAGAAACATTTTTATAACCTTTAAATAATGTTTTAATCACGACAAGAAAACTGGACAATTTAATGTTCTTAGAATGTTAAAAATAAAAGTTCAAATAATGTCATATTTTGGGTGAAAATAAAGTCAGTATATGTTGTAAGGAAATTTTTAAAATAACATTCTAATTACGATAAGAAAACATTATTTTAACATTTTTAGAATATTAAACAAATGTTCAAATACCATATTTGGAGTGAAAAGGTTAAAAGTTAATTAGTTAAATAACATTATAAATCACAATAAAAAAAACTAACATTTTAACTTTTTAAGTAACATTAAAAAAAAAAAAAAACGTTCCCACAACGTTTTTATAACCTAAATGTGTCGCCTGTGACATTTCACTGCAAAGCTTTTAAGTGAAAAAGTTAGTAGAATGTTGTAAGAGCGCTTTAAAAAAAACTTTTAAATAATAATCACAATAGAAAAACTCAACCCAGTCTCATAAAAATATGCACCTCTGGATACTTTTCTGCAGCACCGTTTTTACGCAGATATGAAGCTGGATATGCGTGATGCTAACGTTCAAAAGTATCAGTTTTCAAATCTCCCAGCATATTAAAACTGTTTTGAAGTCATAACATAATATTCTTCAAGTAATTGTGTGAAAATTACACTTTGTTAATCGAAACTCTGTAAATTTGTGTGGAAAGGAATAAAAGGTGTCAGAGTTCTACTGCCTCTAGTGTTCATTTCTTCTGGAAACTGCAGTGATATTTACTTATTGGACGTATTTCGCGTCTCGCGAAAAAGTGCACCCAGGAACATTTTTGCCAGGAGACCAAATAGGAAAAAGTGGACATTTGAACTTTTTAGTAACATTTAAAATCGACATTCACACAATGTTTTTATAACCTAAATTTGTCGCCTGGGATATTTCACTGCAAGGTTTTCGTTGAACACATCTGAGACAGACAACAACCCCTCTAAATCGTGAACAGGACGTCCAATGCCATCTGCACCAAAACACAGCCGTCTCCTTGAAAGGCATCTTAACAAAAAGGAAGGATATGAGAGATCCACTTCAAAGAGCCAATCTCTGAGATCTGGCTTCCTGTAATGGGACACCGTGTTCAAAGTTGCCACACGGCTCAAGAGAATGAGGCCGGAGTTGAAAACGCTCTGGAATAATATTTCAGTCCCCCTCCCAAAACTGGCCTCTTTAGACGCAGCGCTCAGAGGAAAACTGTCATTTCACTGCCGAATAATTAAGGGAGGACTTCGTTATAAAAGACGCCAGGCCAAAATCACATGGGAAAGATTTCACACGATCTCTCTGAACTTGGCGTAAAAAAAGTTTGGGTTTGTAAAAGGCGAGTCAGCCACATGTACAGACGAAACTACATAAAGCATATCTTATGAGCTGAAGTCTTTGATTAATTATGCTACTAGAATTATTGGAGGCCTGTTTCATGTTTCGGCTCAGTCTGGGCGTTTGATTGGTTATTTTCAATTCAAGCCTAAAATATCGCCATCCAAAAACTCTCAGTAACCCACATACTTCCATAATGTTCATTAGTTCAGTCCATCTCTAAGGGTTTCAGACTGGCTTTCACCAAAAACAAGATAGATAGCTATTTCACCAAATTTTTAAAATCTAACATTTTCTAAATTAAGGAACAATGATTATAAACCAAAAACTCGATTTTGATTTTCGCATTGCAAAACATATCAAATCATTTCATAACGTTCATTGTTTCAATTAATATGTAGCTGTTTTAGTTTTTTCATGAAAACATTTTCCAGCGATTTTTCAATAGTTAATTTTTATGTAACGCTATTTATTGTTATCCATTGTTCATTTAACGTTATTTTTTTTCTGAAACATTTTAGTTGGACGTTATTTTAAACGTTACTTGTTTCGGAACGTTAAGAGAACATTCAAAATTAACGTTCCCATAATGTTCATAAAATGAAAAAATGTGTTCTTAATGTTACTGCTTACATTCGCATAAACAAGCGTTTAATGTGAACATTAGTAGTTTCAAAACTTCCATAGAGAATTCGAAAGTAACATTTAAAACTAACGTTTATTTCAGTTGGACGTTGTCTAATGTTTTCTAAATGTTACTAAAACGTTCAGAGAACATTCAAAAGTAACGTTTAAAAGTAACGTTTATTTCAGTTGGAGGTTGTCTAATGTTTTCTAAATGTTACTACTTGTTTCAAAACATTCAGAAAACATTCAAAAGTAACGTTTAAAAGTAACGTTTATTTCAGTTGGAGGTTGTCTAATGTTTTCTAAATGTTACTACTTGTTTCAAAACATTCAGAAAACATTCAAAAGTAACGTTTAAAAGTAACGTTTATTTCAGTTGGAGGTTGTCTAATGTTTTCTAAATGTTACTACTTGTTTCAAAACATTCAGAAAACATTCAAAAGTAACGTTTAAAAGTAACGTTTATTTCAGTTGGAGGTTGTCTAATGTTTTCTAAATGTTACTACTTGTTCCAAAACATTCAGAAAACATTCAAAAGTAACGTTTAAAAGTAACGTTTATTTCAGTTGGAGGTTGTCTAATGTTTTCTAAATGTTACTACTTGTTTCAAAACATTCAGAAAACATTCAAAAGTAACGTTTAAAAGTAACGTTTATTTCAGTTGGAGGTTGTCTAATGTTTTCTAAATGTTACTACTTGTTTCAAAACATTCAGAAAACATTCAAAAGTAACGTTTAAAAGTAACGTTTATTTCAGTTGGAGGTTGTCTAATGTTTTCTAAATGTTACTACTTGTTTCAAAACATTCAGAAAACATTCAAAAGTAACGTTTAAAAGTAACGTTTATTTCAGTTGGAGGTTGTCTAATGTTTTCTAAATGTTACTACTTGTTCCAAAACATTCAGAAAACATTCAAAAGTAACGTTTAAAAGTAACGTTTATTTCAGTTGGAGGTTGTCTAATGTTTTCTAAATGTTACTACTTGTTTCAAAACATTCAGAAAACATTCAAAAGTAACGTTTAAAAGTAACGTTTATTTCAGTTGGAGGTTGTCTAATGTTTTCTAAATGTTACTACTTGTTTCAAAACATTCAGAAAACATTCAAAAGTAACGTTTAAAAGTAACGTTTATTTCAGTTGGACGTTGTGTAATGTTTTCTAAGTTACTACTTGCTTCAAAACATTGAGAAAACATTTTAAAAGTAACGTTCCCATAATGTTTGTACAATGGAAAATATGGAACATTCCCTCAATGTTTTTGAAGAAAGAAAAACATTTTTAGAACAATTTAAGAACATTCAAAAATAACATTTTTATAACAGAGGACAAAAATGTCCATTTTTGAAGCTTGACAGATTATTGTTGAAATTAAAAAAGTTGTAATAAAATTCAAACCAAAAAAAGTAATAGAGGTTTAAGTTTTATTTATGAGCAATATGATTTATGAGCAATATTTTATATGAAATATATATTTTATGAAACATGTTGAACACAAAAAATTGCTAGAAAATCAAAGCCATAAATCTAAACTAGCTGTGTTCCAAATTTGAGGTTGATATCTCAAAAAATTAGCATTTAATAAGATTTTATTTATTTTACACAGCGCTGGGATCCGTAGTACAGTATGATTTCTCTCTCTAACATTACAGGTCCACACACACACACTTTTTTTAGTACACCCATACAAACCACACTCTGACATCCATACCAACACACCCACACAATTATAGCTGCATAATTTATCCAACTGGCTCTATAATACAGCAAAAGCAGAAAACAGGAAAAATGTGAGTATTTGCTTTATAGGCCAAACCTGAGAAAATGGCACCATCTGGTAAACATAAAAAAAAAAAAAAAAAAAAAAAAATTTGAAGTCTTGCCAAGAAAATGAAAGCCTATTAACAAAGACTGCAGAATTTTATAGTTAAATGGCAATGGGTTTCAATGAGGATATTTTTGTCTTTAACTTCCAGAGTGGAACTATTTTTTGTACCTAGCGTAAAATAGATTTATTAAAGCAAATCAGGGTGAAATATTGAAATTCCAATAAAAATACACACCTGTGCCAAAATGTATGCAGTTGGCATAAACAAAAATGGTTCTTTAATGGCATCGCCCAATAAAGCGTATATTGTTAAAAATCAATTTCTAAAATGGGTTTTTACTTTCAAAGACTGACTCTTCGCTGTATTCCTGTGAGATACTGTTCCTTGTTAATCTGGAGCCAAGCGTCTTAGTCTAAACAAACCAACCCAACCCTAAACAACGCACTCCAAACTCAAACTACTACTTTTATGGATTTTAAGGCAGATTTATTCTCGATTTCTGTTTGCCGCACGTTCATCTTCCCCCCCGTTTATCCTCAGCAGCAGTTTTGGGGCAGTGAACATGAGCATGTTGCTCTCAGACTGACGTGGCTGTTTGCTCTCGCTGCAGGTAACCAGGCAACGAATGCGCCCTTTCATGACACGTCCCAGGTTCAGAGTGTGTGTGATCGCTATATTTGGTGCGACATAAAAAGCTTTCCTCCAGATAAAGGCCTGCAGTCACCAGGACACGAGTTCCTTTCTTGGTGTTGCAGTGCGTGTGATTGATGGCCGTGAAGGTTCGCCTGTATTCTGTCTAATTATAGTGAGAGCAACTGCTGGAAATATCCGCCTCGTTCGCTCCCCCTGCATTCTCCGCTTTCTGTTTTTTTGTCAGCGCAGGGGCCCAGGAATGTGATCTGGGGTGTTTGGCTTTTTGCTTTCCCCTCTTGTGCATGTGTGCGAGTCCGTGTAACACACCAGGAACCCTCAGGACAAATGGCCAAAACTGCTGACGTGGCGAACAGTCTACTTCACCCTGCAGACATTGTGTGAGCGCCGGCTTCTTTCCGGAAGTCGTTCTCTTGTTGAAGGATTACATCGAATTCTTTAGTAAATAGTTCTAAGCCATGAACTAGACCAACCAGTTTAGTGTTGAATCACAACATTCTATGCAAATGAGGACTGGAGATCATAAAAAAACAAAGGTGCTTTGACTTCTATGACGGGAAGAAATATTCATTCCATGAAGCATGCGCTGAAAATGATGGAATCGAATCAGAAATGAAGGCACAACCCAGCAAGAAATGTTCTCAGAACTTTCCGACAATGTTCTTTCTTTAACGTTAACAGAATGTTATTTGAGTTATTCATGCATTGTTTATGAAACGTTTGTCTAATGTTTTTTTAAACGTTACTACTGGTTTGAAAACGTTCTGAAATCATTCAAAAGTAAAGTAATGTTTCCATAATGTTTGTAAAATGAAAAAAAGTAGAACGTTCGCATAAATAAGAAAAAATGTTTTAAATAACATTCTCAAAACGTTTATATATTGCTCATGGAATGTTTTTAGTTGGACGTTCATCCAATGTTTTAAAAAAAAAAAGTGTTTCCACTTGTTTCAAAATGTATGTTCCCTTAACGTTTTAGTAACGTTCATATAAACATGAAAAAAAATACATTGTTTTTAGAACCTTTTAGTCTGATTTTTTTGGTTACACTTTATTTTAAGGTGTCCTTGTTACAATGTAATTATATATTTAAGTATTGAGTAATTTTAATTACCTACATGTACTTGCTATATGGTTAGGGTTACTTGCATGTAGTTATGCATAATTTATTGTTATTATAATAGCAACAGTAACAAGAGCGCCGTAAAACTAAGTGTCATCAATGTTTTTAGTGTAATGTTTTTTTTAAAAAATTGTTTCAAAATGTTAAGAGAACATTCAAAACTAACGTTCCCATAACGTTTGTAAAATGAAAAAAAAAAAAATAATGTTTTTGCTGAAGCTCACACAAACAAGAAATTTTAAAACATTTTCTTTCTGAGAACATTCAGAAAGATAACGTTCTTAGAACATTTTTTTTTTTTTTAGCTGGGCCCATAAATAACTTTGTCAATAGTTTTAAGTATACAAACTAAATATTTTAGTTTTAGTTATATAACAAAAGGTCTTTCTTAAAAGGTTTACATGTTACGCTTGTAAAAATAAAGCTTCTTTATTGGCATCAATGCTTCCATGAAGAACCTTAAACCTTTCCGTCGCACAAAAAGTTCAGATTAATAAAAAAGTTATTTACTGGCTCTTTTATGAACTGTTGCATGAAAGGTTCTTTGGGGAACCAAAATGGTTTTTTAACGGCATCACCCAATAAATTGCGTATATTGTTAAAAATCAATTTCTCAAATGGGTTTTTACTTTCAAAGACTGACTCTTTGCTGTATTCCTGTGAGATACTGTTCCTTGTTAATCTGGAGCCAAGCGTCTTAGTCTAAACAAACCAACCCAACCCTAAACAAGTACTGCGCAAACTCAAAAAGTGTCTGTTGTGAGGTTTGAGTAGCTCTGTGCAGCTTTGCAAAGTTTGCAAATGATTAAATATTCATCAAATCAATTATACGCAAAATGAAAAATGATATTGCATTGACCTTCGAAGTTTGACGTTCCGATCACTTGACGAAAATCCAAAGAGCTTTCGTTTTGAAAATGCACCCATGCACCATCCCAACCTGAATTTCAAGTGGCGTAGTGTTTTTGTTACCTTTTATGTCCATGCAAACTCGATTTCACACATTGCAAAACACGTCATAATGCTCATTGGTTCAATTAGTGTCAGACGAGCTTGTAAACAACAGTAGGCCAGCGATTTCCGCCACATTTGCATTGCATAGATTTTTGGATGCATGTATGCTTTTAAGTAAAACAGAGTGCATATAACAAAATGATCTTATGTAAGACGACAACACAAATCTCAAAGGTAAATTGTGAAATACGTGTGACGGCTGAAAACATCCATCTGACGCTAACCAGTGAGGGAGGGCGGGACAGCTGCGCAAACAAAAGACAGAAAGAGCTACAGCGTAACTGGAGTAGAGCGATTCATCTCTGACGAGAGTCTTTTCCCCCTCGGGGTGTTGAGTTTCGATGAATGCTGAAAAGACGTGCTGGCATGACTGGAATTCTCCAGGCGACCGCAGCTCATGCCGTCTGAATCATCCGATCAATATTTGCTTTTGATTTGGATACAAATGTCTGCTTGTTGACAGTGTGTTACGATGACGTATTTTGCAATGCATGCTTGTTTAATTGGCTAAAAACAAATATGCACCAAAAAAAACTTTCAATTTGAAGATATTCAATGGCTAAAAATGAAAAAGCAATCAAAATATTCCAGTTAGAAGCCAAATCGGTTTTCCAGGTCATGGCGGTGGTGAAAGGGTTAACTGGAATACATGTGACCTGTGTAAGAACAGATCTCCATTCATTTGAGTGCTGTGTGAGAACAGTGAAGAGGAAGGCGGGCGACCGAGCGTGACTCAGGAATTCCAGCACAGCGACCACGTGATCCGCCACATTTTATTAAGCATATGCTACAGCGCGCCTCAGATAATGGAGCTCGACGGCCAGCGCAGACGGTTTAAGCCTGCACCATAATTAATGCATTTGACCAGTTCAATTTGATTAAATCTAACAAAAGCCGATTAGTGCAAGACTGGAAAACAACAAGCTCGAGTGTTTCCATTAGTTAACATTACTTAATGCACTAACTCACAATGAGCAATACAATATTTATGCATGTTTTTAAATGTTCATTCAACCTGTTCATTGTTAGTTCATAAAAACATGTAAATAATATTAACTTAATCTATGTATTAATCTTAGTTAATGTACATTTCAATTACTAATACATTATTAAATCAAATGTTTGCTGTTAATATCATTTAAAGGACAAAAATGTACAAATAGCCTACTGTTACAAATGTAAACTCATGTTGGTTTTAACTCACTAGACCATTTTGTAAAGTGTTACCACTGAAACATTTACTAAATTATGCATAAGTCATACTTAAAATTACTTGTTTGCATTAATGCATTAACTAAAAATGAGCTTTTTTTACAGTATTTTTTCATCTTTGTTAATAAAAATACATTTAGTAGTTCATAAATATCTTAATGTGTTGAATGTGTGTGGAATTTAAATTTAAACTATGATTAATAACTGCTTTAGAAGTATTTTGTTGTTAGTTTATGTCAACTAAGTTACCAATAAATGTATTTTTGAAAAAGAACTAGCTTTGTCAGATGCTAAAATGCCCCATTTGCACCTGGAGAGCATGTCATCCTAACGCAGCCATAATGTTTAACATCGCAGGTCTTTATCCACCAAAAAAGGCCAAAGGAAAGATTGTTTACGAGCTCTTCAACGCACAGCACGCGAGTAAAAATAGACGTGGAGTGTCGTCTTGCACGCAGCGTTAGGTTACTCCACATGGAGGCCGAAAACAATGTGCGATACAAGTCACAGCCTGCGTGTTAGAGGAGAAAAAAAAAACAGATACTCTTCCAAATTCAAGCATTCTTGGGTTACTTTAGCTGTGCAAACAGTCATGATACCAGTTACCATTACTGAGGCGATGAACTCCCAGCATGCACCAGGACAAAATCTCCCGAGCTGCCGCTTGTGTTTTTTTAGTTCCCTTTTCGCACTCATTGAGGTCGTTGCATCATCCGCGTCGCATGATTCAGCGAGGGCAGACAATAAGCCAACCACAGACACGTCAGATTGTTATTACAAGGTCAGAAATTGTATTTGGCAATTTTTAAACAAGTGCATACAATACAGCTAAAAGCGTTTCAGTTCTTGCCAAGTGCTTAAAGAGTATTAGTCACATTCTGTGTTTAAACATGGACTGCCACCAGGTCTACTAGTACACCGAGCGTTCGCTCTGAACAACCACTGAATGGGGGAAAGGGGGGTTTGTTATAGCGCGTACATACCGTTTTATCTTCGGAAAAAATATAGAAACACAATGTATTCAAAAAGGGAAAATCAAAAAAATTATACAGCCATGTTTACCAAGTGTACAGTTCCCTTAAGTTCAATATGTACATGTCCGGTTAGTTCACGTTTGGATGGTATGCAATACGATTGGTGGCCCAGGTTAAAAAAAAAATACACTTCCATAATGTACTTAAAGTGCTCTATTTTCACGCGCTAATTTTGTACTTAATATACTAAAAGCGATTCTTTAGTACTTCTTAAGTGTACTCAACTGTGTAATTTTGGGACGCCATGAATATTTAGCAAAATGTGCTTTTAAAATACTATCTCTGTGTTTAAAAAGTGTAATTAGTCACCACTTGTAGTACACTTGAGAGCACTAGTGTATGAAATACAGAGATAGTGTGTTAAAAGCACATTTTTGTTCATATTCATGGTGCATCCCAAAATAGCACAGTTGAGTACACTTAAGTTTATCTTGAGAAGTACTAAAGAATCATTTTTAGTATATTAAAGTACAAAATTAGTGCGTGAAAATAGAGCACTTTAAGTATAGTTCTGTCAACTGATTAATCATGATTAATCGCATCCAAAATAAACGTTTTGTTCACAAAATATATGTATGTGTACTGTGTACATATATATATATATATATATATATATATAAATACACACACATACAGTATATATTTTTAAAATATTTACATGTATATACATTTATATATTTAATATATAAACATACCATATTTTTCTTAAATATATACACATGCATGTGTTTGTATTTATATATACACACATAATAAATATACACAGTATACACACATATATTACGTAAACAAAAACCTTCATTTTGGATGCGATTAATCGCGATTAATCGTTTGACAAGTACATTATAGAAGAGTACTTTTTTTTTTTAAACCTGAGGGATATTTTGAGCAAAAAAAAGAAAATGAAAAATCAAGGGTCCCGCTCCTTTTTAACCTTTACGTCCCCAGCCAAAATGGTGGCTATTTCGCCCTGCATGAATGCCCAGGGTACGTTGGATCCAACAAGCGGGCATTTCTCGCCACTCGGGCAGTAAACCTCTCCCGTCGCCCCCTGCTGTTTGATGCTCTCGCGAGAACACGGGAAACAGAACTTGTGCGATGGCACCGACGGGCACTGGACAAAATGTGTGTCCTCGAGGCGCTCGTGGCACAGGGTGCAGCACAACGGCACGCTTCCGGGCGGCACCGAGGAATCGGGAATGCTCTGCGGATGCCCGGCCTGCGGGTCCATGCCTGGGATGTGCGCGGTCGCCGTTCCCGCCGTTCCCAGCGTGAGCCGCCTTTGTCCAGACGAGGGCGACTGTGGGCTTCCGCTGTTCCGCCGTCCCGCGGCCGACGTGGTCGTGGAGTGCACCTGGTTTCCGGCGTCTTTAGGCGAGCCGGTTCCGGCGTTGTCCGCGGCCAAAATTAGCGCGGCCATCGGCGACTGCCCGTTCTGCACGGCGGTGGACGCCTCTGGCGGTGTAGTGCGCGAATGCGGGGAGATCGTGGAGGGAGGAGCGGCGGCGAATCCCGAGGGCATCTTGAGCACCTCGGACGGAGATGGCAACCACGGCTGACTCTCGCCGTTCATCTTGGCGGCGCTGCTTTCCCCGTCCGGCTCGGGAGAGGGTTTCCTTTTAATGCCCCGAGAGTGCTTACCGCGATCTGCAGGGAGAGAGAGATAAACACTAGACTTAGAAGATAAGTTCACTTCCAGAGTAAACATTTCCTGATAATTTGCTGACCCGCATGCAAGGGCGTAAAGTACAGTAGGGGGGACAATAAACACAAAATTTCTCAAGAAGGGGATACAAATAATACAGCTAAAATTGTACTTGTAAGGATAGATGTGTGTACACAGCATGGAGACCGTGTTCAAATATGAATTCAGTTCATAGGTTCACCACGCGGTCATATTATATACGCGTCCTCCTTATAGTATTTTAGGTTTCGTCTGGGACTGAGGACGTATCGTATTTAGATATTCAACCGCAGCAAGGCCACTGCACTTAACATCATATTGAGCAAAACCAAACACATCGGTACATCAACAATATTAGCCTAATATTAGCCACGGTCTAATCGCCGTGTTAGTTGTAGTGACTTACTATCCAACAAGCTACTAAACAAGCTAAGCTAGGTAACCTTATAATAGCTAAATAGAAAAATACATCGGATATCATAATTTTTTGTCATGACTAATTTATTAATGATTCAGTATCAAGGTCTAAAATGTAGTTTCAGTGCAGCTTCAAAGCGTCTACACGATCCCAGCCGAAAAGATTAGTCATTTTCTTAGACAAAATGTATATTTATACACTTTTTAATCACAAATGCTTGGCTAGCATTAGCTCTGCGATGCGCGTCTTTATTAAGGGTGATGTTGGAAAGGTCACGCGTGACGTAGGCTGAAGTACCGACCCTATGTTTACAAAGCAAATATGCAAAAAAAGTCAAATTCTCTTTACAAAAAAAGTAAAACAACGATGACGGATTATTTTAAAGTTGGATGAGAAAATGAGATGGAGTACAAAAACGAAGAACTAACCACACGTGACGTAATGTGTGAAGACGCGCATGCGCATCGCAGAGCTAGAGCAATCTGAGAATTTGTGGTTAAAATGTGGATAAATATAATTTTTTTTCAGAAAATCAACAATAAGACCCTTATTCCTTGGCTGGGATCATGTGGAGCCCTTTGAAGCTACATCGTTGGCCACCATTGAAGTCCACTATATGGAGGAAAATCCTGGAATGTTTTCCTCAAAAAACTTCATTTCTTCGCGACAGAAGAAAGAAAGACATGAACATCTTGGATAACATGGGGGGTGAGTTTCGGGGGTGACATTTTTATTCTGGAAGTGGACTTATCCTTCAAGGCTGGAATACACTACATGACTTTTACAATAGTAGGCACTTACCGACTTTGTAAATAGTGACAGAGGAAAACTAGCCATCATATACTACACGACTGAGGATGATACATGAGCACACTTTGAAGTTGTTCCGATCACAACAAAATCACGCAGAGTCGTGCGCCTTGTTGCTAGGAGACGATTGACAAATGATAACAATTGCTGTGTCCTGGTCGCATTTGAAGGCTGCATACGTTATCGGGGCAGTCTCGTTTAAGAAAAGTAACCGTTAAATTGCAAAGTAACAAAGAAATTACAGTATTTTACACCTCACAAGGAATAAGAGTCAATTTTATTACATCCTTTGTGACTTATGCAGCCTTCAAATGCGACCTCCGGAGGACGCAGCCTTCGAAATGAGACGCAGCTAATGTTTTCTAAATGTGCCAAACATATTTGATATCCTCCAACTGGATGGAATTAAAGTCTGAAGCTAAAAAATGTGTCTGCGACCATCATACACTACGCAATTTTCTATGGAATCCGTCAACTGAAATCTGCAGTGGCTTTGACTTTCGGCAACTAGCGTCAACTTCTCCAGACTGTAAATCAGTGGAAAAATCTGAGCAAAAATCATGAAGTGTATTCCAGGATTTAGAGACGCAATACTTGACTAAACAGCCCTTTGCTAGTTCAGCGCTTCATGCATGACCTGTTGTTGGCACTACTTTCTGGCTCCAGACAAAATGTGCCATGCGCCGACCACCGGATGATGAAATGGCAGCGAAGTGCATCTGTGATGCTTCCAAACATTACGAATGCACAATCTAGAGAGTTTAAAGCATGCTTTTAAGAATGCAGGAACAAAATAATAAGCTAAAAGCAATCGAGATGCATGATCTAGAGTTTGAAAACATGCTCAAGATGTTTTATACAGATTTAAACACAAATGCATGTATTTTCACAGCATGTTTTGGCACCTCAAATTATTCGAAATGCTGATTCCAGTTTAAAAAATATGACAAAATCTGAACATTAAAAGCATGCTCTGATGTTTTAAAAGAGTTTTACAACATATTTCTATAGGTGGAACAATTCAAAATTAGAGCGTGCACATAAAAACTGGAGTTTGAAAGCATGCCCTGGTGTTTTAACGACGAATGCATGAATAAATACGCCGGAGCATGTTTTGACGTCTCAAATTATTCTAAAGATTGAACTTCAGACACAAAATCTAGAGTTTTAAAAACCGAATGCATGGATAAACACATTTCACAGCATTATTTTAAAGATTGAACAGTTAAAAATAAGAATGTGGACACAAAATCAAGTTCAAGAGCATGCTCGGATGTTTTAAACTACTCTAAATGTTTATTTATTCCCTTTTGCCAGCATCAAGGCTATTTTCAAAGTGTGATTATACAATTAACACATAGTTATAAAAGACATTTAAAATCAACACTAGACAAAAATTCTAAAATACACTCAGGTGATACATTTTTAAATAAATCAGTTAATCACACCGTTGTCTATTTACATTAAAAACAGTACACTCTAATAAAATATGCTTCACATTGATTTTTTTGTTTGCTAATTAACTCTAAATGTTGACTAGTTATGTATAAAATAACATTACAAAGATATTTTGTAAACTACCTACTGTAAATATATCAATACCTAATTTTTGATTAGTAATATGCATGGCAAAGAACTTCATTTGGACAACTTTAAAGGAGATTTTCTCAATATTTTGAGGTTGCTGTTTTTTTTGCACCCTCAGATTTTCAAATAGTTGTATCTCAGCCAAATATTGTCCTATCATAACAAACCATACATCAATGGAAAGCTAATTTATTCAGCTCTCAGATGACCCTTATGACTGGTTTTGTGGTCCAGGGTCACATATAAGTATTATTTGATGCTTCACTTTATTTTAGAGACTACATGCATGCTTTAAGAAGACAATCCGTTTGAAAGCATTGCTCGGTACCTGTTTTTAAGGCACTGGAGCTGCTCTCGTATCCCATCCTGTGCGCCAGCGGTGCGTGCTCCTTCTTAAACCGGGAGTCGAGGCTCTGCAGAGTCATCAGTTCCCGCACCGTCTTGCCCTTCTGCGTCCAGTCCTTGTGTCCGTCGCTCGCGTCGCTCATGCTGTCGGCGCGGTGTTTGTCCTTCATGTCTTCCGCGCGTTTGCCCACATGCTCCGCCGTTAACGCAACCGGGGGGATCCCCATCTGCAGGGATCTCCCGTTGAGCGCATGCACCGGCGGGATGCTGCCGTTAACCAGCGGAAGCAGGTTAGGAGGCACGGCGCCGGTCCGACGCGGGTTTGGGCTCTGACGGTTCAGCTCTGGAGGCTCGTCGGGCTTTGGAAACCCGTTTGGCACCGGGATCCCGTTCGCTTGTCGCCCCCCCTGGTACTCCGGACCCAGTCTGGGGGGTCTTTCCGACGCGAGCGGGTAGCGATCCAGCGGCTGCGGAGGACGCGAGCCCGGTTCCGTGTGGTTCATGCTCTGCATGTCCTTCCCCGGTTTGCCTACCGTTCCCGGTGATCTGCCCTCCTGGAATCCGTGCGCGCGCTTCAGCTGCCGCGCGGTTTCGATCACAAACTCGATGCGGTCCGCTCCTTCGTAGTTGACGCATCCGCGGCAAACGGGCTCGGTAAAATCCCAGATCATCGCCCACGGCATGCGGGGCAGATCGCACAAATAACACGACTGCCTGCGCGAGGCAGCGACCGCCGCAGACGACATGCTGCTGGAAACGGGGGGGACAAAATATGCACCTATATTATTATTCTCCGAATGTTGCGCGTTCTGATGAGGGGGAGAAAAAAAAGTTAAATCTCGTCGTAGTTTCCCACCAAGAAAAACGGCGAAGTTACGCTCCGAAGTTCATGGCAGTGTGCGCACTCCACAACGCGTCCGCGAGCTCTCGGTGTGGGAGCGGTGACGTCACCGCACCGCTTCTATTTACTTGATTCTTCGAAGACCCGCTTTGCGCATGCGCGCCGCGCTCCCTCCTCGACGAGAGCGTGTTTTTGCAGGCGTCGTTTGATGGTGTGGAAGAGCGATCAAAACATCGACAAAAAGGGGGGAGACGTATCAAAAAGTGTGGATTGACGACGGAGGTTCGTCCGGTTTGCTATGAGGCGAATGGAAATGTAATTAAAACCTTAGATTAGTAAAGTACACTTATTATATTACATGTGACACTTGACCACAAAACCAGTCATGAGAGTCGTTTTTTGAAATTGGGATTTATCCATCATCTGAAAGCTGAATGAATAAGCTTTCCATTGATGTATGGTTTGTTAGGAAAATATTTGGCTGAGATACAACTATTTGAAAATCTGGAATCTGAGGGAGCAAAAAAAAAATCTAAATATTGAGAAAATCACCTTTAAAGTTGTTCAAATGAAGTTCTAGCTATAATTTTGAACCATAATGCATTGTTGGCTATTGCTCCAAATATACCCCGTGCTACAGGGTCACATATTTGACTCTCTTGACAGAAATATCAATTGGGTTTCCTACTATTCAGTTTAATTTTCCAATTATACACTTGTTAATATTTTGGAGGAAATGTTGAACACGTTTTAAAGATGGAACTCTTTGATCAAACTGAATATGAATCATTTTATAGCTTTTCTGTGTTACCAGTATCTCCCATATTTAGTTATTTTGAGTTATTATTTGGTTTGTCAGTCTAATACAGTACATCATGTTTGAAATGATCAAAATGTCAAAACATGGTTAAGAAATAAGACAATGAACTTCCATCCTCATGCATTCTGTCAATCGCTCAGCGAGCAACTTTATCTCTTTATTTCTATCCTGTCTGGCATCCAGTTTTGTGTAAATAATCCAGTTTTATTGATCTTTAAAGGTTGTAGAGTTCATAAGGTTCTGCAGAACAGTAATGACCCAATTACAGTTCCAATGCAATGGTAACCAAAAATCCAATCCAAATATGGGAAAATACCTGTATCAAAAAGCAAGGAATATATAGCTATGTAATTAAGACGTTATTAAAGTAAACACATTGTATTACACAATTCATTCTCTGATTGAAAGATCAAACAGGTTTCCTACTATTTCCATGTGCACAACATAGCCTACATGTATATCCAATTTTGTGTAAATAATCAACTTTTATTGACTTTTAAAGGATGTAGAGTTCATACGGTTCTGCAGAGCAGCAATGACTCAACTGGAGATCCAATGCAATGGTAACTGGTTGCACAAAACCATTTTAAGTGCACTGCTGATGGCTGTGAGTAGGCTAAATGTGATCTTAAAACCCTCACATTCCAGTGTGCCTGCCAATGCAACGTCACGCGCCACTGCATCCCTTAACTCTTCCATAACCTCAAATGCAAAAAAAAACAAAACAACCGCTGGAATGAGCTTCTGACTTCCCAGCAGTTCTTAGGGAGTTTTTACTGATTTAATCAGTGGTGCACTTGGGAGCCGTGTGTGTCTGGAATATCTACGCTGGTAGATTATTCATCCGCGCTGGACTTCGTTCAGCCTCAAAGCCTGATTCATGCCTGCCAAGAGCATGTGATTCATGACGGCTGGCAAAATTATGGAAAGTCCCTTAGCGAAGACCACGTGGTTCTGCCTTTCCAAATTTTAGTTTTTTTTTCATGCATTTATGCATGACCGAAAGTGAGTTGGCCAGTAATTTTGCTTGGCTGCATGTAGGTCATAGGTGCAGCTCTTCCAAAATGAAAGCAAACATTACGATTATGTTGCACAGTGAAATAGGGAATTATGTCAACGTTGCAGCAACACAGTTTTTCCCCTCTCTCCGCCTGTCTGAGCGTCTTTCCGATCAGCACACAAAGCTGATTTTCTCGGGCGAGGTGATTCAGGAGCCGCAGGCACCGAGTGGGACTTGTTTTTGCAGGCACTCATGAGGAAGTAAGAGAGTTAGGCACGTACCTCACCCATCCGTGGAAAAACAAACCAAGCCTAAACTGGCAGTAGGCCAGAGATCCGTGAACATGCTCTGCTGGACGAGTCGCTGCAAAGCCAAAAACACGCTGACAGCGAGTGCATGTTGGGCGCAGCCCAGAAACATGATCATTGCTGCTTTTTTGCATTTCTGTTTTGACAGCAGAAGTTACAGCAGGTGGTCAGGAAGGGGAGCGCGCTGCTATAATGTGTCTAAAACCAAGATTAAAGGAAACTATGTAAATGCATGGGTCATGTAAATCTTCGCGAACAACGCCAAAGGTGATGCAACGTGTAACCTTACGCCTGTCAATGCACCGCCATGACTTACGACATGCATTTCAGTTCCGCCTAAATGCACAAGTCAGCAACAGCAGGGAATGTGAATGACACGCAGAACAATGTTAGCCGTTTCTGCATTCGAATGGAACGCATTGTTCAGTGGTATGGCTTCAAAGTGCAGCATAAACACTTTTTGCTCAACGTAATCCTCTCCAGTGACTAACGTGCGAGATTAGAGCACATGTTGCCTACTGGCATTTTCTCTGGGGTCAGACCTTTACGCAGGCTTTCCCTTGTCGTCATGCCAGCAGGTTTTCTTGGTAAACCTCCCCCTCCTAAGGCTCTTAGGTAAGCTGGTTTAGTAGAATTGGAACATCCCTCACCTAAGGCCTTGTCTTGAGAGACTCACCCCTAGTTTCCTTGATTGGACGCCTGGCTGATTTTATTTCTGTAGTCTTGTGAATCCGCTCCATATTGCGCAATCTACTTTACAGGGATATTGCGTGTAGACGGGCAGCAGACGTGTGGTTTACTAGTGCAGGGATTTGATGGGGTTAATAGTGACAGAAGTTTACTAGCAGCCAAAGAACACAGACCTAACGCCCATGTAGGTGACATAAAACCCTAAAATAATAATAATCATAATATACAGGAAAAAATATTGTGCTTTTATATATAAGCGATTATATATATATATATATATGCACTTGTTGTATTGTTGTGTGTAAATTACGTTGTACACTCAAAACAAATTTTGCACAACAAACAATAACGCAAGGAAATCTTTTTGAGTGTGTGTGAGCACTTGGATCCATATATATATTGGGACACTGACACAATTTTTATTATTTTAGCTGTTGACCAAAACATATTCAAGTTACAGTTATATAACGAATATGAGCTTAAAGTGCAGACTCTGAGTTTTAATTTGAGGGCGTTTCATCACAATTGGAGGAAAGGTTAAGGAATTACAGCTCTTTAATATGTACCGCCCTCCTTTTTCAAGGGACCATAAGTAATTGGACAATTGACTCACTGGGCTATTCCTTCATTATTTCTACATTAATTAAGCAGGTAAAAGTTCTGGAGTTGATTCTAAGTGTGTCATTTGCATTTGGAAGCTGTTGCTGTGGACATCATGCGGTCAAAGGATCTCTCCATACAAGAGAAACAGACAATTGTTAGGCTTGAAAAACAAAACAAATCCATCAGAGAGAGAGAGAGAGAGAGCAGGAACATTAGGAGTGGCCAAATCAACAGTTTGGTACTTTCTGAGAAAAAAAGAACGCACTGGTGAACTCAGAAACATTAAAAGTTACCTGCAAAGCTCCTGAGAAACTCTGCTCAAGTGCACAAAAATTCACAAAAATCTAACCTTTCATTGGATAATAAGAATTTAAAATGGGGGGAAAGATCATTATGAAATAAATGTTTTTCTCAAATACATGTTGGACACAATTATTGGCACCCCTAGAAATTCTTATGAGTAAAATATCTCTGAAGTATATTCCCATTTATATTCACAATTTTGAGCGCTCCAGGGTGATTATGAACATGAAATTATCCAGCCATGGCTTCCTGTTTCACAGAACTATAAATAGGAGGGAAAACAAAGCCCAAATTCTCTTAATCATCATCACAATTTCTGATAGGCAGCAAAAGACAATTGAGCTTCACAAATTAGTGAAGTGGCTTTAAGAAAAGAGCTAGAGCAGTGAAAATTCCCATTTCCACCAGGACAATAATATATCTATATCATCCTAATGAACGCTGAGAAGGAGAGTTTGAGCGGCTAAAGACTCTCTGAGGACCACAGCTGGAGAATTGCAGAAAATAGTTGAGTCTCGGGGTCAGAAAACCTTAAAAACAGTCAAACAGCATCTACATCAGCACATGTTGTTTGGGAGGGTTTCAAGAATAATTCTCGTCGCTCATCCAAAAACAAACTCCAGCATATTCAGTTATCAGACACGACTGGAACTTCACATGGGACTGGCTTCTATGGTCAGATGAAACTAAAAAATTAGCTTTTAGCAGCAAACACTCAAGATGGGTTTGGTGAACACAGGGATAAAAAGTACCCCATGTGTACAATGAAATATACTGCTGTATTTTTGATGTTGTGGGTCTATATTTCTGCTGGAGGTCCTGGACATCTTGTTTAGACGCATGGCATCATGGATTCTATCAAATACCAACAGATAAAAAATCAATAAGTGACTGACTCTGTTAGAAATCTTATAATGGGCTGTGGTTGGATCTTCCAACCGTACAATAATCCAAACACAAACCTCAAAAACAACACAAAAATGGGTCACTGAGCACAAAACCAAGCTTCTGCTGGTCATTCCAGTCCTCTGACCTGAACCCTGTAGAAGATGAGTGAACTGAAGAGAAGCAGCAGCAGCATGGAGCTGTGAATCTAAAGGGTCTGGAGTGATTCTGGATGAAGGAATGGTCTCTGATCTCTTGTCAGGTGTCTCTAACCTCATCAGGCATTATAGGAGAACATTTAGAGCTGTTAAACTGGCAAAGGGAGGTTTCAAAAAGTACTGAATAAAAGGGTGCCGTTAATTGTGTCCAATGTGTATTAGAGAAAAACATTTATTTCATAATGATATTTTCCCCCATTTAAAATTCTTATTATCCAATGAAAGGTTAAATTTTTGTGAATTTTTAAAATAAAAGATCAAAAGGATTAACAATGCAGATTAATTTTCACAGCCGCCTTTGGTCATATTTACCAAGGGTGCCAATATTTTTGGCCATGTATATATGTATGTATTAGGGGTGGAACGATACATGTATTCATACCGAACCGTCATGGTACGGACATCTCGGTTCGGTGCATGAGGCCTTACAACCAATACAGGCAATACACCCTCAATCCAGAAGGGGGATGTAGTAATGCAACGCTGTTTGATAACCGCCAGCAGAAGAACAGCGAATGCCATGAGTTGCGCACTTGGAAACAAAGCCCCCCAGACAGTGACTATGTGCTGATTCTGAACGTGTCTCTCACTGACAAAGGAGTATACTTTAAAGGCTTGTGCACTGCGAAATGGAGCTTTGTGCTCGAGTATCCTACCTCTCTCCTTCAGCACAAATCGACCACTGTCCAGATGAGTACTGGGTAATTTGGTATCTGAAATTGTTAATTTAATTCTAAATATTCAAAACCACCATGAATCTAATATCCAGTGTTTTTCCCCTCAGGAGCTACTTAAGCAAAAGGAAAGCAGAGCAAGAAAACAATTCGGCGTTCCACAGACTTTAATAAGCCCCTTCTGAGGTTTCCTGGAATTGTGGGCCAGACGGATCCATTGCACACGCGCTCTGACAGCAGGACCGAGTGCATGCGGTCCGCTTAGCTGAGTCACATGGGAAGAATTGGACAGATCCAGACCGGAGAGATCGGGTTAGACATGGAGAACGAGACGGGTCAGGTGTCTAGATGATCCCAGCCATCTGAGAACTGAGACAAAACAGTGCTGGATTGAGAAACTGTTTAATTAAATCAAACTCTGACCGGCTAGTTCACATGATCAATCCAAATTCATGAGCTAGCAGAACATGTTTAGTGGTTAATTTGACTTGAAGTGTGCAAAGCGTCTCACGTGACATCAAATTTAGGTTATTAAAATCTAGTGCTGTCAAACGATTAATCGCAACCAATACATATTTACATTTTTGTTTTTATTTGCATAATATATGTGTGTGTGCATTGTGTATATTTATCATGCATATGTAAATACACACACATACAGCATATATTTTGAAAATATTTACATGTATATATTTATATAATTTATGTCATATATAAATATATTTAATATATAAACGTAACATATTTTTCTGAAATATATATACATGCATATGTATATGTATATACATAATAAACATACACAGTACTCACTCATATATAAACAAAAGTTTTTATTTTGGATGCGATTAATCGCGATTAATCGTTTGACAGCAATATTAAAAACATTGTGGGAACATTGTTTTGAAATGTTTGTCAAACATATAAATGTCCAGTTTTCTTGTCGTGATTAGAAAATTAAAGGTTACAGAAATACTTCTTCCAACATTTTGCAAGTTTCACCCAAAACATAATGTGTATATTATAACATTATTTGAACGATTATTTTTTAATATTCTAAAAATGTTAAAATGTCTTGTTGTGATTAGAACGCTATTTAAAGGTCACAAAAATATTTCTTCAAACATTTTACTATCTTTTTCCACGCCAAAAAAAATTCAATTTGAACATTTATTTTTAATATTCGAGAAAAGTAAAAATGTCCAGTTTTCTTGTTGTGTCGTTATTTAATAGTTTCTTGCAACATTCTACTAATGTTATTTTTAACCAAAATACAACAATATTTGAACGTATTTTTAGTATTAATGTCTAATGTGATTATAACGTTTCTCCCAACATTTTACTAATTTTATTTTCACCCAAAATAAAATGCTGTTGTTTGAATGTTTATTTTTAATATTCTAAGAAAGTTAAAGGCCCAGTTTTCTTATCATATTTAGAATGTTATTTAAAGTTTGCAAAAAAAAATAAAAAAATTCTTCCAACATTCTACTAATGTTATTTCACCCAAAATACAACATTATTTAAATGTTTATTTTTAACATTCTAAAAAAGTGAAAATGTCTGGTTCCGTTCACCGTGTAGTGTAGTAAGAGTTAGATTATTGTGTAGTGATGCAATGTGATGAATCTCATCCGAGAGAACGCTCACAGATCCTGTGTTACTCACACACACTGCGTCCCTTTAATAATTCAACAAAAAGCTTTGTACAGCACGCTTTGATGTGCTAAAGCTGTTTAATATTTAAATAGCACATTTTCCAATTAAGCATTCCCAATTTAATCTTCACGTAGACAGGAAAGGTGCTTGCTGCGTGCTGAATAGTGAATTATACAAATAGCATTTAATGTGAATAACTTAATCCAGCCGAGCACTTCTATTAACCATGATGACTTTTCTCAAAACCAGTTGGTGTGCTGAATGCGCGTGCATGGAAATGAAACCAATCAGTGATGTAATTGCATGTTCTGGTAATGTTGTGAACATTACCTCTTGCTCAGTGAGAGTCTCGCTTCTGATTGGTTGGCTTGCCGCACAGGAAGACGTAGCTATGGAGACCACGACCTTATCTGGATAGCCTGTGTGACTAACCACTTCCTGTTTACAATGTTTTGGTCGCATTCCCTTTTCATGTGAGCAGACCTCCCATGCAGTGAAATACGACAGGAAAACGCACAGGGTCGCCACGTTTGGTTCTTGTCTAAATGCACAAGCCTTTGATTTAATGCATGCACTAGTTTTCCGCACGCCTGCTGCTGAGTGTGCACGCAGTAAATCTCAGCATCACCTCGATGGGACGCTGTTAAAGGGCGGGACAGAAATAAATATTTCTCTCAGAGTAATCAGCGCAGAAACACGCCACACTGGAGAAAAGATAAACAACTGTGCGTCTGGCGGAGATCAATGCAAAGGATGTGAGCCGCACACATTAGTCCTGCTGACAGTTGTCGCATGTTATAATGTTCAGCGTTAACCCATAAATATCAGTGTGCTGGACTCGAAAAGAAAAGGATGTTTTATGCTGGAGCACTACCAATGCACTGACTTAACCTTCATAAATGCATAATGCATTCGGGTCCATTTTGACCCGGAAGTGATACATAAAAATAAAAAAAAAGTAAAGTTTTTAGTAAAGAGACGAAACTTTGCAAATGCTTTAAGACACTCAAAATACACATCATCACATTGTTAAGTTTTTTTTTTACAATTATTTTTTAAGAGATATAACCAATAATAAAAAAAGCTACATTTCGTGTTCGGGTCATTTTTGACCCGGGTATATATGGAGTGCTATTAGTGTCAAAAAACTTTGTAAAATTATCTATGAAGATATATTAGTGTCAAAAACTTTTGTAAAATATATTTAGCTTTTTCTTCGTGTCTCACAAACTCAGTTTTGTTGATGAACATAAATATGTTCGACTATTGACGAAGCAGCATGGAGCGGCATTAAAAAAATGTTTCACTTTTTTAATCTAAAAGTGAAAGTTTATGCAACTAAATTAATATATTTGGTTTATATATTATTACATATATTTGGTAAACTTTTAGAGTAATATTTATGTATTTTTGTTAGATATAAAATGTAGGTTGCATAAATTTAGACTGTTTTTGAGCAATCATGAGTTATAAATTCAAAGGAATTGAACTGAATTCCATTGTTTTCAATGGGGTTAATAATTCTCAGATTATATGTTCTTATGAATTTCATACAATGATATATTCATATAAGATTTCCCAGCAATATTGAAAGAAATATATATATATATTGCATGATTTTTTTGTTGTTGTGGTTCATGTGTAATTTGAAATTTTAAATAGTTTACATTTTTTATTAATAAAAAAAGTGTTAATGCAATAACTTGAAAACTTTAAAAACACTGAATTCATATTAATGACAACTTACTGATCAGATACAATGTGGTTTTAGCTGAAAAATGTTACATTATGACTATCTTCGAAAATAACAATTGTTTGGGTCCAAATGGACCCGGAATGTGAAAATAATCTACAGATTTTGAATGCATTATGAGGGTTAAAGAGGCGCATTTTGGGGAAGGAGTTTTGCGCGACGTGTAGCTGCAGATTGAATCGCTCTGTGTTTTTATGTCAGTCTGTCTCTCTTTCCCTCCTCTCGATCTCGCCATAATCCTCTTTGCAGGCCTGGAAACTGGAGTGGCGTGCTTCCAAGGCAAAGGTTGATGGGAAAACGCGCGCGCTGCCAAGCGAACCCCAGTTGCCGGCGTTAGAAGCACACACATCTTTGTTCTCTGAGACCTGGTGTCCCGCCAACAGCCTCATTTCTGTCTCTGCATTATGGCCGCGTTGGACGCGCGCCAAACTAACGCAAGCACGCAGACTCTCCCACTCTTTTCTCTCTCTCTCGCACGCTCGTGTTTTTTTTGGTTTGTGTTTTGGCCTGTTTCTCTCGCAGCGCCAGCATCCATCGCATCACTCCGCTGCCAAACCTTCTGCAGCCAATGAGTCACCAGAGATTCCAGCTGCGGCGCATCTGCTGGAGAACAACAACAGCAGCAGCAGCGGATAGATACAATCCATTAAATATGGAAATAACATGAAATCTTACATTCATAATGCATGTTCCTTATCATGCACAATCCATCAGTGCATGTTATTCTAAAGTAAAAATGTCCAATGCAGCAACTTTCACAAACTATTTGACTCCAAAGCCCAATGACATTTACAGTTCTTTGTAGAATAAAAATATTTTTTCACTAACATTTTCTTCCTGATAAAATATTTTAGAGCTTGGCATGACTAGAAAAAGTTATTACAAAAATTATTTTGTTAATTTACATGAATTTCAACGTCTAAAAATTAGACACTACTAGTCAAAAGGTTGGAATAACTAAGAATTTAAAAAATATATTTCTGAGGTTTTAAGTCTCTTTTGCTCACCAAGCCTGCATTTATTTGATCAAAAATACAGTAAAAATTGTGAAATATTTTTAGAATTAAAAATAGCTGCTGTCTATGTGAATATCTGTTAAAATGGAATTTATTTCTGTGATCAAAGCTGAATTTTCAGCATCATTACTCCAGTCTTCAGTTTTGCATATTACATTAAATCTGAATTATTCCAAACTTCTGATGGTATGTATATACAGCGTTTCCAATGTTGTGTCTTTCCAAGACAAATAAATAAATAAATAAATAAAATAAAAACATTTTAAATAATTACATCAATAAAAATGTATTAATAATATAATAAATATTAATGAAACATTGCATTAATAATATTATATTTATTTTTAATAATATTTTAATGGTTTTATCAGCTTTGGGAGAACCACTGATCTAATGGATATAATTAAGTCTCTCCTTACATTTTTTTTCTGTCGAATATGAAAGCAAAATGGCTTGTGAGTGCTGTAAATTATATTGAGAATGCACTCAAATAGATCATATTTTCTGAGCTGAAACGTCTATTGTCTGTTGTAGTCTGTTGTTCTACAGTATGATTCAGTTTCCTGATTCACATCTGGAGCCAAACGAGATTAAACACAAAACAGATCGAGACTGATGTCATGATGACATGATCTATTATCGAGGCTGGCGGTGTTTACGCGACAGGCTCGTATTACAGCGTCCGTCTGTTTCTGTGGATTTCTCCATGCGCTCATTTCTTCCTGGAGAAAAACTGTAAACTCATCAACAATCCTCACTTTTTCCTCTTTTCCCCGGAGCGTCTGATGGGAAGACGGATGTCTTTGTTCTTGTTTACTTTCCCCACTTCCCTCGTTTTTTTCCTCTCTAAGCTCTGCAAAGGTAACTGACATTAGCAGTTTTCACACGGCTTCCAAAAATAACACGAGCACAGCACGGCAAAGTTCAGAGTGATGTAACCGAGCCCCGAAGCGAGAATGGCACATAATGACAGCTTATGTAACGTCCAGACAGACTGCCATTTCTCTGCTCTCTCTCTGGGTTTAGTGACAACACAACTTGACATTTATCCTTCCACATGCCGGGAATTTCTCTACGCTTCACCTCGTGATTCATTTGGAAATGTGGTTTTTCTAGGTTAATCAGTGGTGTTTAAGAAGTCAAGCATCACTTTTACTGTTACTGTTAATGATCAAACCTCCGGAAAACAGAGTCTGAAAGTTCAGCATTTGTGCTCCAGACGTGAATGATTACTTTACTGGGTGATCAGACACGTCATGTTCACCTTTTTCACCAGTAAAAACCCACAGATGCACATTAACAGAGGAACCCGAGCCCAAAAGAGGCTCAGAGTAATGTTTTAGTTACAGTAACTCTAGTTGCATTGGTATTTTGGCAGAAAACTTGTGAGTTACAGTAGTATTTTTTGGTCTACTGCTGTTTTAGACCAGTGGTTCTCAACCAGGGGTTTGATTCATTCCAGATGAGGATTTAAAATGAGACAAAACAAGTGTTAAAACATGCTAAAACAGCTAAAAATCAATATGTATATGCTATTATAATATTATAAGGGTTTCTGCAGCCTGATATATGAGGTCATTTCAAACATATGATTACTAAACCTGGAAGTCATGTAAATTAATAAAAAATATATAAATAAATATATAAATAAAAGGAAGCTGTATAAATTAATAAAATGTAAAAAAAAAATAAAAAATAAAAAAATTATGTGAATAATTTTTTTTTTTTTTTTAAATAAATGGAAGTTATGTAAATTAACAATAAAAATAATGGAAATCACATAAATAAAAAAATAAATTGTAAATTAATAAAATGTAAAAAAAGAAAGTCATGTAAAGTAATAATATTTTTAAAAAATAAATAAATGGAAATCATGGAAATTCAACACATTTTAAAATTCCATTGAAATTTTTATTCAATTTAAATTTTTCTAGTCAAATTTATTTGTATAGTGCTTCTCACAAAAACACAATTTCAAAGCAGCTTTACAGAAAATCATGATGTTGAGATTAGAGCTGGATGATAATATAATTACATTTCGCAACAATATAAACAATGCAATGTAAAAAAAATATTTTTTTAAATAAATAACAACAAGGATTATTGGAGTATGTTTTACAAGTAAATACTGTTTTAGTTTTTCTACTTCAAAATTAAATTTTTAATTCAGTTTCTTTACGTTTCTTTGTAATTATTGGTGAAATTTACTAGCCATTTCTGAGTAAAAACACCACTGCTTACTGTAGTTATGCCAAGCTCTAAAATTTTTAATAGACTAAAAATTGTAAAAAAAAACAACAAAACAATAAAAAAAAATAATATATGAAAAAAAAAAAAAAAACATTAAAAAGTATGAACAACTGGAAAAATTAATGTAAAATTATTTGTTAATATCTTAGATTTCATTTACAGAAACTATTGTTGGACCTTCGTATATTGTTGTGAATAAATCAAATAGGTTGAGAACGTCTGCTCTTGTTAATTTAATTGATGTTTATGATGCAGATAAATCATGTTGTGTGCTGTTCTTGTCTTGTTTATCAGTGTGGTTTGGGCAGCAGACCTCTTTACTAGAGCTCAAGTCTCGTACACATCTCTCATGAATCAGTCTCTGGATTGGCCTGTCATCCGGACCAGATTACGATCCCGACCGCAGAACGCCAGCGAGGGTTTTATCTGCTCCTCTCGTTGACTGCAGATGGAAAAGGCCTGGAGTGAACGAGACGCTTGAAGATCTGTTTGAAACAAAAGCGCTGTACTTCCTGAAGCAGATCATTTGAATGGCCTTCTATCTTCCTTATCACCGAGATGTTCGTCCATCGATTTGAACATGCATTTAGCAGACATGCAAGTATCAATATTTGTGATATACAACATCAGGTTCATAACGTGTGCTTGCTAAACCACAACTTATCATTTAAAAAAAAACATATTATGAAACTCTGTGTCCTGAAATGACTGATCTGATCACATCCGCCACTGAGGACAGCATAACGATTAAGAGATATCACATAAACATTAGTTCAGAATCTCTCCTGCTCACCGAGGCTGCATTTATTTGATCAAAAATACAGTAAAAATTTATTTCTGTGAAAGTCTTCAGTGTCACATGATCTTCAGAAATCATTCTAATATGCTGATTTGCTGCTCAACAAACATTTCTGATTATTATCAATGTTGAAAACAGTTGTGCTGCACAATATTTTTGTGGAAACCGATACATTTTACTTTTCAGGATTCACAGATGAACAGAAAGTTCAAAAGAACAGCATTTATTTGAAATAGAAACCTTTTGTAACATTATAAATGTCTTTACTGAAATTTTTTGATCAATTTAATGCATCCTTGATGAACTAAAGTATTAATTAATTTTTAATTTTTTTTACTCTTACTGACCCCAAAGTGTTGATTGTTAGTGTATCAGTTGATTTCAACAAAAATAATAATAATGAGAAATGTTTCTCGAGCAGCAAATCAACATATTAGAATGATTTCTGAAGATCATGTGACACTGAAGACTGGAGTAATGATGCTGAAAATACAGAAATAAATTACATTTGAACAGATATTCGCATAGAAAACAGCAATTTTGAATTCTAAAAATATTTCCAAATTTTTACTGTATTTTTACAAATCAAACAAATGCAGCCTTGTTGAGCAGAAGAGACTTTTGTCTGCACTGTGTGAGTCGATCTGTGGCATGTTCTCTCTGCTGATCAGTTTGACACACACTGAAGCGGGATCAGAGTACACCAGGTGCCCTTGGCGAGACAGATAAGCTGCAGTAATATGATTACACGTCCTGCATTGTGCAACCCATGACTCAACCTCTAATTACAGCTGTGTTGCACTGTTTGCAGGTCAATGTGTGTGTGTGTGAGGCCCTGTCCGAGCCTTTACTGTGAACCGCACAGAATTCACTGGAAACCACATGCGCGTAAACACAGCGGGTTGCGCAACACGTGTAGTACATTTACTGTAAATACAAATGGGGAAATAAAATCACTCACTCATGCCGCATAAGCCAAACGTAGAGTATTTACAATCACCAGTGTTTCATAAACAGAAGGATTATTTCTGCCTACATAATGAGCGGTTTTACCACTTTAAGAAGGAAGTTGGTAGATTAATTGTTGATCGGCCGAGCTTGTTCCATTCAACTAACATTATATCACCACAAAGAGCTGATTTATATGTATCTGCTTCGTTTTTCATGAAGTGCATTAGATCAGCGATTACAACACAGTATTTGATGACAAAGCTGCTAACTGTTAACAGGGAGTGTTAATATATTCAATCATTTAACCACAATTATTCTGTTATTCCTGTGCTGTGCTGTATTTAATAAAATGAAAGTTGTTTGGGGGTTGTTTACTACACTGTAAAAAATGAAAGTTGACTTAACTTAAAAAAAAATGAGGAAACCCGTTGCCTTTAAAATGATTAAGTACATAATAATTAAAAAAAAAAAAAAGTTAAGTGAACTTGACAATTCAATTAACTTATTTTTTTTAATTACCAGTTACTTAAAAATTTAAAAAGGCAACGGGTTTCCTCAATTTTTTTAAGTTAAGTTATCACTTTTTATAGTGGTGCCTTGATTTGAAGTTGTTTTTTTAAGCATTTTAATTAAATGGGATTATTTTAATATAACTTAATTTAAATCATTTTAGTCAACCTACAGCCCTCCTAAATGACAACCACTGCTTTAGACCAGGTCAATTAAAACTATAAAAATAAAACCATATAAAATAAAATAATTTTAATGTTTACATTCAAACGTATTATTAATATAAAATATAATATTATTAAATAAAAATATAAAATGTAATATTAAAGTATACATTTTCAATATTAAGAAACACATTTCCATTTTCATTTTGTTTAACTTGAATAAAACAACTAAAACTAATAAACTAATAAATCTGAAAAATAGATATTTAAAAAAAAAAAACACACAACAAAATTCAAAAAATTGTAGCTAAAATTGGTAAAATATAAAATAAATAAATAAATAACATCTAATTCAAAATATTAATAAAAACTATAATAGTAAGTCAATGATACAAAAAACAACAACAACAACGCTGCTTTACACAAGATCAACTAAAACTAAAACCAAAAAAGAACCCATTTTCATTATTTTAAATAAAATAAACATTAACTGAAATAAAATAAAATATATACAAATTTTATTCATTCATTTAATTGCCAAGGCAGCTTTTCTCATTTTCATTTAGTTTAACTTGAACTACTAAAATAAATAATAAAAAAATAAAAATAATAATAATAATATATATATATATTAATGTGGCAAAAGCAGAAAACAAAATTAAATAAAAGTGAAAACAAAATATAAAATAAAATCTAATTTAAAATATTAACAAAAGCAAGCTATAACAGCATATCAATTAAATAACATAGCAGCTTTAGACACAAACAAAACAATCTTTTACACACAGTATAAGAGCAGAGATATAAAATTGACATGGAATAGTATATGAGAAATGTTTGAGTTCACATTGAGATCTGTGACTTTCTGATTGCAGATTCTGGTGTCTTGGCACAGTTTTAGAGAACTCTTGAGGTTACTAAAGTCTTTTTCTGACGTCTAACAAGAGGATTTTATTCTCCATCTGCTCTCCTTTAATCCCATTACTATCTGGAGAAACTACTGAGACATTAAAGAGGTTTGATTGGGACGGAGCAGGAGGTTTGCTGACTTCTCTCGTACCGTAGTAAAACATTAAACCACACGGACTCTTATCTGTTTCCAAGTAAACCGCGGCTCCTGACGCTCTGAATGGAGTCCATATATATGACCTTGGAGCACAGAAGCAGTCATAAGCAGCACAGGTATATTTGCAGCAATAGCCAACAATACACTGTATGGGTCAAAATGATTGAATTTTCTTTTATGCCAAAAATCATTAGGATATTAAGTAAAGATCATGCTCCATGAAGATATTTAGTAAATTTCCTACCGTAAATATATCAAAACTTAATTTTTGATTAGTAATATGCATTGCTAAGAACTTCATTTGAACAACTTTAAAGGTGATTTTCTCAATATTTAGATTTTTTTTGCTCCCTCAGATTCCAGATTTTCAAATAGTTGCATCTCAGACAAATATTGTCCGATCCTAACAAACCATACATGAATGCATAAATGTATAAATCTCAGTTTTAAAAAATTGATCCTTATGACTGCTTTTGATGAGAGCTGCTGATTTATGGGTCTGAAATGGCAATAAGTGATGTTTTAAAAAGGTAAAACGGTAAAAGACTGTAAAAATGCTACAGTAAAAACCTATTAATTGGTCAACGGTAAGTTCCCCTCCGGTGAAAAACTGTATGGGACATTACATGTAATTTTACAGTAATATACTGTTTTCGGATGTGAAAAAAGAACATATAATTGACATTTCCAGAATTCCCTGCGTTACATTTCAAATTTGATGTTTTATAGTGGAAATAACTATTTTTCTTCTTAGTTTTTTTCGGTAACACTTTACAATAAGGTTCATTAGTTAACTACATTAGTTAACATTAACTAATAATAAACTGCACTTATACAGCGTGTATTAATCTTTGTTAATGTTAATTTTAACATTTACTAATACATTATTAAAATCTTGTTAACATTAGTTAATGCGCTGTGAACTAACATGAACTAACAATGAACATCTGTATTTTTATTAACTAACATTAGCGAAGATTAGTAAATACAGTAACAAATGTATTGCTCATGGTTAGTTCATGTTAGTTAATACATTAACTAATGTTTAACTAATGAACCTTACTGTAAAGTGTTACCGTTTTTTCTTACCAGTTACGTTCATTAGGGTTGTATGTTACATCTAATGTTGTTAAATGAATGTTTATTGCATTATTTCAGGTTCATGTGTGTTACCATGATGGTGTTTAGTGTTTGTGTGCACCTTCTATATTATGTTAATATTTAAAAGCTCCTTGTGATGAGTTTTGGTTCATCTCATCATCACCTGATTTGATGGTTATCATGTATTACAAAGATACTAAACAGATTTCAGTACTTCAACAGGTTGGTATATTAACATTATATCAGTTAATGAATTACGGTATTTAAATGTAAATTTAAGTTAAATCCGTAAAACCTAAAATGTTGCTACCGTATTTTTTACTGTAAAATTCTGGCAACCACAGCTTCCGTTTTTTTACCGTAAATTTGAAGCTGTGTTGAAGCGCAAACTCCACACATCAAAAGACGCTGCTGTGGATTTATTATCGCAGCTGCAAACAGCAGAAACCATGTATTGGGGTCGCGCTGACCGAGCGAGTTTCACACTGTGAAGAACAATTAGAGATTGAACAAATGAAATTCCTCCATCATAAAGACCTCAGCAAAACACACACGCTGTGACCCGCGCATGCTTTTCTCTCCCGTTACAAGCATACACGCTGTATGCATGATTCAAATGTTTCAGATCTTTAAAATAAAATGTTTTATGTAATAAATAAACATATAATATTTCCGTCAAATTATATATAACATCAAAATAAATATTTTATAAAATATAATATGTATATAAAAGGTATATATATTCAAATACCATTGAACATATCTGGTATAGGACTTTAAAACAATTTTCACAATTTTCAATGAATAGTAAATTTCACAAATAATTACAAAGAAACAGCAAGAATTAATGATAATTGAATTAAATGTAACATTTTGAAGCAGAAAGACTGAAATTGTATATAGTTTAGGATTTAAAACAATTTGCACCCAGAAATTGGTAGTAAATAGCAATCAATAATTTTTAAATTATTTTAAA
Organism: Acrossocheilus fasciatus; assembly: GCA_036784905.1. Taxonomy (NCBI): domain Eukaryota; kingdom Metazoa; phylum Chordata; class Actinopteri; order Cypriniformes; family Cyprinidae; genus Acrossocheilus; species Acrossocheilus fasciatus. The sequence continues at coordinate 30,399,281 of CM071948.1, read as the reverse complement.
TAATTATATATATATATAATTATTTATAAACCCCGCAGTGTTACACATTGAATTAAATGTGAAACTTTGAAGTAGAAAAACTTAAATTTTCTTGTAAACATATTCCAATAATCTTTGTTTTATTTATAACTTTGAAAAACATTTTTTTTTTTTACAGTGTGGAACTGCTGTCTTGCATTCATTTAAAAAAAGTTTGGTTTAATAAATAAACATATGTATGCAAATATATTTTAGTTTTGGTCACATAATTCCTCGGTCAAACAAAAATGCTTTTTGGAAACTCATTCATTAAATTATTATTATTTTTATGTTTGCATTTTTTTTCTCCCCTTAAACAAAACACACACACACACACACACACACACACACACACACACACACATATATATATATATATATATATATATGTGTGTGTGTGTGTGTGTGTGTGTGTGTGTGTGTGTGTGCGTATGATTCAGTGTCCAAATACCGCTGTTTTGCTTCTGTATAAAAAAGTTTGGTTTAATAAATAAACATATAAATGCAAATAGACATTCTTTTTGGTCACATAAACACTGCTAATTTGGTAGTATTTGTATGAGGAACCCAATGTGCACATTTTTGTGTGAAGAGCCATTAAATGTGGAAAGATTTTTGTGGAAATGTGACATACTTCAGGCTCTCAGACTGAATGAAGTCAGGAAAACAACAATCTCTCTCTCTCTCTGGCTTTGTTTGTTTAAAAACAGGGAGGGGGCGGAGCCAGCTAGTGGTGACACACAGTTAAACAAATGAGCAGAGTGGGTGGATCACAGAGGGGGCGGAGCCAGAGCCACAAACGGACACGCCCACGCAAGCAGTGAGAGTTCAGACTGACTCAGCATTTCTGAGTGGCTTAGTTCAACACACACACACACACACACACACACACACACACACACACACACACACAGAGTAAACAGCCCAAAGGTGCGTCACAGCCTTGATAGGTTACTGACCTGAAATATGCCTGACGGGAGAGCAGGAGGTTTAGCGTGACAGAAATAGAGAATTAGCTGCTGAGAACAGGAGTGTTTGAAGAGGATCAGCAGGCTTTGAGAAAACCAGAACAAATAAACACTGAATTCCCCGTCCACCGCACTAAACCAGCATACCACAACATTACAAAATATAAGAAGAACAGACATACATCACTACTCCCTGAATATGCTCTCATAACACTCAAATCAAATATCACGTGTTATTTGACGTCAAACGTGAGGTCATCACATTAAACAATCACATGAAGACTTGGAATATAACACAAAATACTAGTGTAAATATGTCATTCTAATTAGTAAACCTTACTTTAAAAAAAGCATGCAAACCGATTGCCGTGAAAAAACCAAGTGAAGTGAAATGAGAATAGTAATTTGTACTAACGAAGGTTTATTTAGTGCTCTAAACTTACACGCAAGTTCTGATAACTCAGAATCACTATTTTCAACAACTAAATGATGAAGTACAGTTAACTCATTTATTTAAGTTGAGTTAACTCATATAACATTTCCTGCAACTTGGAATTTTTGTGTGTTTTGTAATCACATGCCTAACCGAGTTCAAGCAGAAATATAACTGGAGCTGCTCCTTGCTATTCATGAAACCGTTTGGCCCAAAAGTAGATTAAATAGCTCCATTCATATGGATTTATTTTGTTGTTTTTTTTAGGAACATTTTGAAGTGTCAAAGCTTCATTCGTGTCATGAATATGAACACTTTTTATGGGATGGAATTAATGTTTTTTGGCTGAACAAGGTATATTATCAACATTAACCTTTATATACAAGTATCTCAGTAATATACCAGCAAACACAAAGGAAATTTTCCTACAGCTATCTGCTTCTTTAAGGTGTAACTATGAGATCTTACAAAGCGGGTTAGTTGTACACTGTAAAAAAAAAAAAAAGTTGAGCCAACTTAAAATTTTAAGGCAACCAGCTTCAGCAGATTTTTGAGTTTTCTCAAGTTTTCTCAAGTTTACACAACAAAAATTTGAGAATCTCCCATAAAAATAAGCTGAGCAAACTCAAAAATCTCTCTTTTTTACAGTGTAGAAGTATCTGCGGTAATCACAAAGAGCAGTGCCGTCAAATCTGGGTTCAAGAAGAAAAAAAAGGAAAACAAAAGTTTAAAGGAACACTCCACTTTTTTTGGAAATAGGCTCATTCTCCAACTCCCCCAGAGTTAATAAGTTGAGTTTTACCGTTTTTGAATCCATTCAGCCGATCTCCGGGTCTGGCGAGAGCACTTTTAGCATAGCTTAGCATAGATCATTGAATCCGATTAGACCAGTAGCATCGCATTCAAAAACGATCAAAGAGTTTCGATATTTGTCCTATTTAAAACTTGACTCTTCTGTAGTTATATCGTGTACTAAGACCGGCGGAAAATGAAAAGTTGCGATTTTCTAGGCTGATATGATTAGGAACTATACTCTCATTCCGGCGTAATAATCAAGGAACTTTGCTGCCGTAACATGGCCGCAGCAGGCGCAGTGATATTACGCAGCGCCTGAAAGTAGTCCCCAGCTACCGGGCATTAAAAATGTATTTTAAGATTGGAAATGTGTTTTCTTGGCCCTTGAAACACATTTTCTAATATTTATTTAGCATTTGAAGGCTTAAACTAAATTTATTTTAAATCTGAAGCTATAGTGTATTTAGCATATATTCTACATATGTATTTTGTGTAGAAACAATGTATTATTTCCCTTATAGGAAAGAGACAGCATTATCAGATTTTATTGTGGATATTAAATCTATTATTCAACTATTCATTCACTTTCTCCTTTTGTCTTTCACACAGGAAATGTAACTTCTGTTGTTTTTTGAATTGTTTCTTTAAAGCTCTGTATAACCTTGTTCTGTGGTATATTTCAGAAGTGATTATCTCAGTGGAAAGCGATCCAGATGTCTCCTGCATCCCTGCAGATTCATGCTCTGTTTTTTGAAGTATCACAGCAGGAGCGGCCCGGAATGACCCAGATCTGTAGAGGAGCGGCGGGACACGATGAGACGCTTACGGACAGAAATACGGCTTATTTTAGTGTTGAACGGGACGCTCAAATATCACCATATATATTGTGGTTGCACTCTATTTTATGTAAAAGGTTTCTGTTAGCCTCACTGTAGTACATTGTTGGTCATTAATATTCAACCAATAAAGGGCATGACATCAGCAGGGTGGCTGCTGTAATGTCAATATACTGTATGTAATACAACAAAATCACATCAGACACACACAAAATTGATGCATTTGCTTGTAAGTATTAGTATGTAGCTAAGTTATTCTCTTAAAATGTATTATTCACAAGTCAAAATATTGTGGCAGTTCAGTTATATCCATTACACAAAGGATTATGGGAAATATCAAAATAAAGAGAATAATTTTTTTTTTTAAGAAATATTAATCTGGTTTCAGTCAAACCCATATAGCAAAATAAATAAATACAAATATATATATTTATTCAAATATAGGCCTTTTTGAATGTTATATTTAATTTTTTCAATTATATTTTTTAAATGTATTTCAAAATATACAACAAATGACAAAAATATTGACTAATATATAAATTTTTTTTTTTTTTAATTCCAAGATAACATTAAAAAAAAAAAAAATGTAATACATTTTGTGATATTTCTGAAAAAAAAAAAAAATTCAAAGCCAATATATAAATATTTTCCAAAATATCTTTAAAAAGCACATTTTCTAATATTTATTTAGCATTTGAAGAACAAAACAAATCTTAAGACATGCCATTTATAACACATTTAGCATATATTCTACATATATTTTGGCATGAAACAAAGCATTTGTGTATTTTAAATAAATGACTGTAACAAACCGTTTTGGAGTTATTCAGTTAAACAGGAGCTACTTGTATGTTTATAGGTTACATTTTGGTTTGCTACCAAGAAGGCCATCGGGTGCCTGCAAACTTGTAAGAAAAAAATCCACCATAATAATCCTGAGCGCCTTTAGCATTCTGTTTCCAATTTACTATGATTTCAGACACACTAATCTTAATCTCAGATACTATTTATGATGTTTAGTATGTGAATTGGGCCACAGCTCTGGTCTCCCTCAGAAAGCCGTCTCATCTGGTCATGACATTTCCCATGAGCCTCCACTATTGTGATGCATTCACTGGATGCGCTTTACCCTCTCAGTCCTCTCTCATCCGCCTGACTTGTTTCCATTCACCACAATGCAGATTCTGCTCATTCAAAGAGAAACCGATGGCCAGGACGTCACCTATGGATCTCTCTCTCTCTGTGTGTGTGTTTCACAGCAGACACAATATTCACGGGCAGTACAGATCACACACACACACACACACACACACACACACGTCTGTCCTCTATCTGCTGATATGCCTCTGTAATCACTACAGCGGGAACATCCGGCGCTCTATCACAGCCGTTTGGAGCTCAACATCAAGGGCAGCAGAAAGAAAAGCTCAAGACGACCTTAAGACCTCTGACTACAGTCAAAGTGGAAAAAAATGGTAACATCTAAATGACCTGGTTTTATTCAAGTCAAGAATATTATTTAACATCACTGAATACAGTTAGCCTACGGTTAAATACATGCCTCGGTTTTTGGTTCGGTTCTGATGGCCTGGCACATCAAAGTGGTTTTTTTTGCAACAAATTAACAAAAAAAACGGAAATAATTTTTTTTTTTCGATTTCTAACCAAAATAGGATGAATTGGTCATTATTGAGCGCTATAAACACATGTAATGTGTGTTTCATTCATACTGGTAGCAAGAGGGCGCCCTCGCGCAGAAAATCCACATATGCATCACAGAAGTAACAGAACTCATGACGCTCCAGGAAATCCCTAATATGGACAAAGGCATCGCGAAAAAATAACGTTGAATGATGAAACGTAAGGACATTAAAACATTCGCAATATATGGTTTATCTGTGTTCTTCAAGCCCTTTTGGGAATTTTCCTAACGATTAAGTATATTTGTAAGCCATTGCTATCCGACATAGCCTTTATTACAGTATAGAATATATTTTCTGCCTCGTTCTGTGATAAGAAGCCGCATCAGATCACAAAGGAAGTTATTTCAAACACTCGACTGATGTTGTGAAGCAAAAATAAGTTATAATGTTCTCTTCTGTTGGCTTATTATTGAAAGATGCTCGGCGTGTGTTGCTTTTTCAAATGCACTTCATAAGCTTTTTTTCATCTCGAATCACGAAATTTTTACGCAAAACTGAAAAACTGCAGTTCACAGGCGCGTATTGATGTTGTACCGAACAGTTCGATATTATATTGAGAACTGTGACATCTCTACTAAACACATTGATTCACACCAACATAACTATTTTTAATGCATTAAATCAGGTTGAAATGGCTCTTCAAGGTAACAATTGCAAGTTGCCTCTTTTGGCGCACATGATGGGTTATTCTACAATTTAGGGTACGTTTCATGTCCATTGGTGATAGTTATATTTTTTCAAACAATTTCCTTCAGAAATATCAGATTTTATCAATGAAAAGAATACATTCTATAATCTCACTCATATTTTTTTGCACTGTTTTTCAGTTTGCTTGAAATTGCCCTTATGTCCCCTTAAATTAGAGTTGAAACAAACTGTAAGTAGAAAAAAAATAGCAATTGTTGGATGTTCCAACTGTCTTTAACCTTTCAAGCATGTAAACAGTCTTTTTGTCCTCCTTTCCGTGTCTCAGGTTGAGGACGGACGTTTGAGGAAGGTTACTGCTCGGTCATTCGTCTGCACTGGAGAATTTCACAGCTGTCAGTCAGACGGTCAGTCGAGGGCTGAACGCTGGGAACGCTTCGACTCGCGCTGACCCTTGTCTGATGTGGCTCTCAGGCCCGTTTGGTGTCGTATGTTCAGAGGCGGCTGGAACTTACACTCGGGCTCGAAGCGGTGAATCCTGAGAACAGCACAGCGCTGGCACAGACTCGGGTCTGTTTGGGAGCAGATACAATGCTGAAGCACCTCACCGAGCCAAGAGAGAGTAACACACACACACACACACACACACACACACACACACACACACACACACACACACACACACACACACACACACACACACACACACTCTCACACGAGTCCAGCGGGTCATGGTGTTGGACACACGCTGGCACTCCAATCTGCTGATGTCCCGTCGGGCCTCCGGCATTTTCCATGTATCCTGCTGAGCTGTGCTGCCCCGTTACCAACCACGTTATTTATATATATACAGACATATATACAGTATGTGACCCTGTCTTAAGTCGCTGGGGTATATTTGTAGCAATAGCCAACAATACATTGTTTGAGTCAAAATTATACATTTTTCTTTTATGCCAAAAATCATTATGATATTAAGAAAAGATCATGTTCCATGAAGATATTTTATAAATTTCCTACCGTAAATATATCAAAGCTTCATTTTTGATTAGTAATATGCATTGCTAAGAACTTCATTTGAACAACTTTAAAGGAGATTTTCTCAATATTTAGATTTTTTTGCTCCCTCAGATTCCAGATTTTCAAATAGTTGTATCTCAGCCAAATATGGTCCGATCCTAACAAACCATACATCAGAAAGCTTATTCAGCAATTTCGAAAAATTGACCCTTATGACTGGTTTTGTGCTCCAGGGTCACATACTGTATACAGTGGAGGCCAAAATGATTAGAACACTAGTAACTTAAAACTTAAAAATGGTTTTAAGTCAGTTATTTCTAATAATCCAGTGAGATTTTTGAGGTGTGATCTGATCATCATCAGTGTGTCTGGAATGACATGAAGAAACAAAACAAACTGAGACTAAATCCAGAAGAACTGTGTCTCCAAGACGCTGCAAGAAATCTGTTTGATGCCTTCCAAAGACATGTAATCCATTGTATGGCTCACTGAGTAATAATTCAAATAATTAAAATGTGTTAGTCAGGAGCTAATTTACAGAACTAATTACAAGTGCTTAATATATGAAATCTGATTACATAATCTGGATTACATGTAATCAGTTACAACCCAGCAGTGATAAAGCATAAATTAAGATAGTTAATATACTCACATTATATAGATAATAATGTAATTTATAATGTAAGGCTATAATAATGAGATCAAATGGAGAACAAACTAACACTTTTGCTAAAGTTAAACAGTTGTTTCTTAACAATATCTTAAAATGTACACCTATTTGCCTTTATACCACCGATAAATGCAAATCTGAGTATATTTTGAAATATTATTGAAAAACATGCTTAAATTTAACAAAGACCTCCATTTACAGTCGTTTTCAACTGTTTACACACAAAATCTTTCCTTGTCACACAGTTTCTGAAAGCTGTCGCAGTTTTCAGTTTCATTAAAACACTTTTTGCACAACACAACACAATTCTCTATGTAACAAATCTAACATGAATGAATATTATGGCAAAGGTGTGTACTTTTGAGATGTGTTTGTGATGTTTTGAATGCAGCGCGTCATTTTGCAAGAGATGCGAGGCATTTTGCATTTTGTGTGTGCAATTCTTGAAACACGCTCATATGTGTGCTGAGACAACAGATATGCTGACACAAGCAAACAGCGGCCAAACTGTGTGAATGACGACTCATGGAAAACTCCCGTCTGTCTGCGTCTGACCCACTACTGACTGATGCAATCGCACACACACACACACGCACACACACACACACACACACACACACACACACACACACAGGAAAGACTGTGATGTGCTTCATTCCTTTAGGGCTTTACTGTGGCCTATTTTCTGTCTGATTGTGTGGCGTTGGGAAACTCCTCCTCTGCATGGCTCTGTCCTCTGCTAATATTTATCTCATAACCTGAAGGATAGAAAACGTGAAGGCAGGTTTGGAATAATAATAAACCTAGAATAAAATGCTACTGCACTGGAATGTCCAGCTTTATTAATAACATTCACTTAATGTGTGTTCGGATGTAATCCAGCCTATTTTAGCAGCTAAATATGACGACATTCATCCTATGTTTGGTCATAAGTGCAGTAAAAATTCATCGTTTAAAAAGAAGTTTAAGTGTTAATATTATTAAACAGGCCTGCGGTAACATGAACGAACAGTAGGTTGATAATAATTATTTATATTTTACAGCTATACTGAATATATAAATGTAAGTCAGAATATAAAGAATTAAATCAGAATAGTTATAAATCTGAATATATACGGTAAATGTAAATCAGAATATAAATAAGTAAATTAGAATATAGTTATAATTCTGAAGATGTAAATGTAAATCAGAATATATATAGTTATAAATCTAAATATTTAACAATAAATCTGAATATAAAAGCAAATCAGAATAAATCTGAATATGTAAATGTAAATTAGAACATATAGTTGTAACTATGTACTTATAAATCTAAATATATAAATATAAATCTGCAATTTACTGCATACTTTTATCATTCATCTGTGAGTGTTCACGTCATATCAGTAATCAAATAAAATCAGACTACTGGGATATTCAGTAAAAGAAACTTGAAGACACAACAACTGAACCTCAAACCGAAAAGTGAAAGAAACACACCTGTAATAAAACACGAATCAACATAGTTTCACAGAATCACATTTGCTGCACACTCATAGGTTCACAAAACAATGTTTATGTTGATAACTATGTCAATCTCTAAACAAGTTAGTGTTTTGGCCTATAAAGCCTTGTCAAGTTATAGTTTCACCGTTATCTGATATGAACAGCAATCGTTACGTCTCACATACGTAAACAACATATGCTGTTCTGTGTCAGCAGCAGATACGCAGTTTACGCTTTGATCTGAATATAAACAACATATCCGCGTACATACATTGCATATGTTGTTTACGTATGTGATACTCTCCAAAATGGTGCTATAGGGTGATGCAGAGGAGACAAATTGTTGAATAAAGTCGTTATTTGTGCATAAAAAGTATTCTTGTAGCTTCGTAAAGTTATGGTTGAAGCACTGATGTCACATGGATTATTTTACCGATGTCCTTGCTACGTTTCTGAGCCTTGATCGTGTTAGTATCCTTGCTGTCTATAAAGCTCTCGGATTTCATCAGAAATATCTTAATTTGGGTTCCGGAGATGAAAAAAGCTCTTACGGGTTTGGAACGACACGAGGGTGAGTAATTAATGACAGAATTTTCATTTTTGGGTGAAATATCCCTTTAAACTGTTACTAAAACACAAACATAGAAAGGTTCCCCTACAACTCTGGAACTTAAAAAGTAAGAAAAAGTCAATTTCTAACATCTGACTGGGTTTGAGCTTTGATATGCATCAGCGTTCACTCCCTCCACGCATGTATTTTTGGAAATGGATATCCAGGCGTCACCCATCAGCACATCTGACCTCACCGAACCGACTCATCTCCAGCCCTGGAAACCAGATCAAGGCTGTTCTCCGTGCGTTCCCACTGTGGCCGCTTCCCATGATCCTCAGTGATTCATTGCAGAGATTTTCTGCTACACATTAAAGCGTTTATTTTCAGCGCGTCCTTTTTTCAGGCCTGTGAACTGATGCGATTCCATAAGCAGCCACTTAGACTGAGTGATGTGAGTGATGTGACTGATCTGAGACGTCGATGAGTTTGTTCTTCATCAGGTTTGGAGATGCATTGCATCACTTGCTCAGCAATGGATCCTCTGCAGCATTTGGTCTGCTGCCCTGTTTTAAAAAAAAAAAATTATATTATTATTATTGCCTGCTGAATGAACTAAAGCGATTATTTCCGAATTCACCATTCGATAATAAATCTCTAATAAATCAGTAATCTGTAAGTCGTGACTGGCAACCACAGTTGCCAAGTCCGTGTATTTTGCGCGACTTTAGGCTTCTTCTTTTTTTTTTTTTAAATGTCAGTGAAGAGCTTGATATAAAAGACGTGACAACCTGATCTCACAGAAAAATTTTACTATTACAGTTTGTCATTTTTGTGTGAATTCATAAAATGTGAATCGTACAAAAACGCAAGCATGAAGATGCACCACTAAACATAACTGGCACTGGGCCATAAACAGATTAAAAAAAAAAAAAAGTTTTTTTTTTTGTTTTTGAAGAAAATTATAGATATATGATCTATGCATATTATATATATATATATATATATATATATATATATATATATATATATATATATATATTTTTTTTTTTTTAAATATTATTTTAATTATATTTTAACATTTTAATTGTAATATTTTTAGTATTGCTTTAATAAGATTAAAATAATACATGAAAAATGTATTTTTGCTTTAATTTAATAATATTTTACATTTTCAATTTTAAGATTATTTTAATAATATTTTAAGTATGAAATGAATGTATTTTGCATCAGGAATGTTCAAATTAAATAAAAAAATAACTACATAAATATAAATAAATTGTGTGAGTGTGTGTGTGTTTGTGTGTGTATATATATATATATATATATATATATATATATATATATAAATTATTAATATATAAAATAATAATAATAATAATAATAATAATAAGGTAAATGTATTTGGCTTTAGGAATGTTCAAATTAATTAAATGTTATTAAACATAATTAAATAAACATAAATCAATAAATTGTGTGTATTCACAATAATATAATGATAATGTTTAGATGTTTGTAAAAAATACTGAGTAAGAAAATCATTTTTTGTAGTGTCGAACCATCATGTCTCCCTCATAATGACCTTTTCTTCACCTTCTAGTTTCTGATGTTAGTTTTTGGCTTTGTCTCTCTCTCTCTCTCTGAACTGTAATGGAAAGAAAAGTGAATCAGTGCGTCGCGTGTGAACAGATGTGAGCGATCATCTCGGCAGGACTGGCCTCGCCTGGAAATAAATCCTTTAATGGATCCACCACTCCAGAGTGTGTGTGTGTGTGTGTGTGTGTGTGTGTGTGTGTGTGTGTGTGTGAGAGACGGTGGGTGGGTCTCGCTACTGGGTTACTGGAATTCTCCCGGCGTCCCTCGGGATGGACGGACAGCCGTGTGTTAGACGGAGGCTAAATTAGCTTCATGTAGACGACAGAAGAGTCTCTGCGGGTCCCGAGTTCATCAGTCCCGAGTGCCAGACAGGAAAATGAGAGGAAAGGACTGATGGAGGAGGCTAATGGAAAAGCCATGTGCTGCTCAAACAACTCGATCTGCTGTAGCAACCGACTAACAACTAGATTACATGATGAAGTTTGTTCCTTGATCACGAGAAACCAGGCCATGAGGGAGAGAAATGGGTTTCAGGTCTGTTCTGATCAGAAAACAGCACATAACAAAATAAAACAACGTTAAAATATAAATGAAAGATATTTAATAAGAGAAAATTCAAAGTATTTTTAAGTTAGTTTATTAAATTAGTGCTGTCAAACGATTAATCGCGATTAATCACATCCAAAATAAAAGTTTTTGTTTACATAATGTGTGTGTGTACTGTGTATATTTATTATGTATATATAAATCCAAACACATTTAGTATATATTTTGAAAATATTTACATGTATTTAGATGTTTATATTTATATTCATATAATTTATATTATATATGCATATATTTAATATATAAACATAGCATATTTTTCTTAAATATATACATGCATGTGTGTGTATTTATATATACATAATAAATATACACAGTATACACATATATATATTGGATGTGATTAATCGCACTATAGTTTATTTGTTTTTGCAGCTTTATCAGATATACTTATGGAAGCCTATTTCCTTTATAAAAAAAAAAAAAAAAAAAAAAAAAAAAAGTAATTGTGTTTTTTTTAAATCTCATAATTAGGACTTTTTTCTTGGAATTCTGATATAAACTCTGGTCTGAAAAAGGTTTTTTTTTATGCTCCTGACAAACATCAGTCCTGTAATGTTAAAAAAAATAATGTGATTTGTTAAAAAAAAAAAAAAAAACAGAGGGGGATATTTGAATGAGAATGTCATCATTGAAATTTTCATGTAGAAATTTAGACGCTGTAGAAATACAGTGTAATTCATATAAAATTTACAGTAAAAATACAGCAATAATTGTTTAAACGGAATTAACAAAATATTAACTTTTTTCTATATTAATGTTTTACAAGGCTTGTAACGCAAAAACCAAAATCTCTAATACAAAACACAGATCTTCTATGTTATTCTGCCACGGAATAAAAGTATAAAAATTGCGACTTTTTATTTTACAATTCTGACTGTTTTTCTTCACAACTGCGAGTTTATGTCTCATAATTCTGAATTTTTCTCAGAATTCTGAATTTACATTCACAATTTTTACTTTTTGCAAACCTGTGTTTAATTGCGAGTTTCTCTCACAATTCTGACTGACTTTTTATCTCGCGATCCTGACTTTGGTCTATATCTCGCACATCTGAGTTTATATCCCGCTATTTTATTTTTTTTCTCAGAATTACTAGGGAAAAGTAATTATTACCTTTTTTATTTTTATTCCATGACGGAGACAAGCTTCTATAAATTACCCATGTTTAAGAATCTGTAATTATTAATTATTAGTATTATTAAATCACTAAATATGCCATTAAGAAAATTTACATCACCATCTACTGTCAAAAATGGGAAATGCATCGAGAAAATGAACATTTAGTTAACACACCCATTACCAAATAGAAGCATACTTATAATACTTACAAAAAAAGTTTATTTTATTAAGTATACTTAAGTAAAGTTCAAGTATATTTTTAAGTATACTTTATGTAGTAAGTATACAAATATCAGTGCACTAGTAGTATACTTGTAAGTGTACTATTTCAATACACATTGGAACTAAATTGGCCCACTTTCTAGTATATAAAAGTACACTTTTAAGTATACTTTCAGTATAACAGTAGTAAACTTAGAGGTAAACTAGTTGTGTACTCTATGTTTTTAGTTTGTACTGCAACTATACTAAAAGTGAACTTATAGGTATACTGATAGTTTACTAATTAAATACTTGTAGTAGCATTTTTAGTACACTTTGAAGTATAGTCTCAGTAAACTACTAGTTTAGGAGTTTTATACTGCAAGTATACTCATAAGATTTCTTTAAGTGAACTTTACATCATACTTTATACTACGATGTCCCTATTTATTAATTCTGATGATCATGTTAGATTACGTGTGGAAGCATCTGTTGTTTTTCGGTTTCTTCTTCGCTTGTTTTGGAAATTTTGTACAGAAAATGTGTAATAGCACCCCCTCAAATAAATTAAGACATTTTCTAAGTATAAGTCAAGTATACTTAAATGTAATTTTAAGTATATTTCTGAGAAGTACATAAAAAGTACAATGAAAGTATCGTTTTAAAGTAGTATACTACTAGCACACTTCTTTTTCGTAAGGGACATGTTTACCTTGAGCTACAAGTCGTGTTGTTGCATAATCACATTGAGAGCGAATAAAACAAACAAACAAACTGTGTGTGATAGATCAGTGCAGCTCTTGGGTCGGGAAACACAAATTAAATAAGCAATTAAATCTGCCTTACATAAGACCGAGTTCTCATTGAAGTCTCATATTGTTTGGCAGAGGGCTGATTCTTTCGCGTGTCCTTTCTGGGGTCAGCGTTAATCTTTGTGTCCTTCACAGACTGGCAGCACATGCTGTAGGTGAATTCAGGGCCACACCTTACGTCATTCACTCAAAGGCCACTGTGCTTTCTTCAGTTAACCCCTTCATTACCGCCGCTGTTATCCGTGTGTTAATATGCTGCGGTGAGATCCAATTACACTCTTAAAAATAAAGGTTCTTTATTGGCTTCAATGGTTCCATGAAGAACCTTAAACATCCATGAAATAACTAATGGTTCTTTATAAAGGTTCTTTTGATTAAAATGTGATTCTTTTAACCCTTGTGCTGAAAATTCTTTATCTAGGTTTTTTTTTTTTTTTTTTCCAAAAATTCAGTTAATTTTATTGCGTTGGACTGAAACTGTTTGTCAATCACTCTTTATGTTATATTATTATTACCAAATCATGGATTCAATCTTTTTTTCAACTTGTTTTCTTTCAGTTAGCACAGGTTTTGTGTTTCTTTTTGGAGCTGATTGATCGCAGGCCTCATTGATCTGAGCTCATGCACATCAGCTGTAACATTATTTGTGGATAATTTTGGCAATATTCACTCAAACTCAGATCAGTGAGGCCTATGATCAATCAGTTCCAAAAAACAAAACAAAAAAACAAACAAAACCTGTGCTAATTGAAAGAAAACATGTTGACAAAAATATTGAATCCTAGATTTGGTGATAATATAGCATAACAACAAATAAAACTAAAAAACCATAAAATAATTAAAAAAAAATTTTTTTTATTACTTTAAATACATTATTGTGTAATAAAATAAAACATAGAAAACTTCAGCTAATTTCCAAGGCATTTTCATTTAGTTTATTTAGATGCTCTAAAATAACTAAAACTAAAATGTAATAAAAAAAATTATAAAAAAACTACATTTGTTAAAAAATTTTTTTTTATATATATATTATTATTATTATTTTTTTTTACAAAAACACAACAAAATTACTAAAATTTTAACTAAAATTTAATTGAAACCATAAAATGTTATATCTGATATTAAAGATATCAGGGAGGGGTGTTATATCCTGTGTGAGCATAGACAGTAAGTTTTAGTCCAATGCAATGACATTAACTAGCATTTTTGGAAAAAAGAAAATCCTCTCTGGGTCAAAATAACCAAAACACAACATGAGGTTCTGTAGGGAACCAAAAATGGTTCTTCTAGGACATTGCTGTGAAACAAATCCTTTTGCAATCTTTATTTTTAAAGGTTTAAGTAATTTTTTTCTTGTATTCCAGTTTTTGCCTCCAAGCCAATTACAACATCTGATGTCAAGTCATTTTTTCATATTTAGAAATATGACCTTTTGATGTACTTTGGCTGGTGATACTGATCTTAAAGTGACATGGGTGTGTTTTCACTGGATGTGAGATAAAACCAAAGCAGCTCATGTGATTGTCAAAGGCATCTTCACTACGCCCAGATTTTCTCGTCCTCTTGGCATGTTTGGCATCGCTCCAGATGACAGATGACAGAAATTAACATGAATGCTACGCTTTATGGCTCATGGCCAGTGTTATCTGGCACATTCTTGACACATACAACACACACACACACAAGTTTGCTATGAAGGTCACATTAAAATGGTCTTGGAAACTTTTTACCTTCGTGCATTCATTCATTTTTACAACAAATGTCTGAAACCCAGACTATAAATCTTTAAATATATATACAAAAAAATCCATCCCAAACATACATATTCATAAATTCCTGGAGTTCAAATGGTAAAACATGGTAAAACTAGGGTCATGGGTTTGATTCTTAGGGAATGCATGGTAATCTGTATGTTTTGAATGCACCACAAGTTGTTTTGCAAGCATCTGCCAAATGCATAAATTAAAATGAATTGTCATCACAACAAATTATTTTGCCACTTGACAAGTTTTATTAAACATTAGTCATGTCGGAGACAACAGTGTCAGTTTGATGTAGTGTGTGAAGAACAAAGTAAATATTTTTATTGTGCGTAATTACTAATCAAAAAGTTAAGCTCATTATGCTTATGCTCAAAGACTGATAATATGATTTAATTTAATTTAGGAGACATTCAATTCTAGCTATGAAACCTTAGAAAGACAAGTAGTCAGCTCTTAATGCATTGTGTTGCCTTCTTGAGCATCAGTAAATGTTTTCACCTCATATAATAGTTATGTATGAGTCCCCCAATTGTCCTCCATGTGAAAAGATGAATCTCAAAAGCATACAGTCACTGTTGGAAAGGGTTCAAATATGCAGAAAATGCTAGAAAACCAAAGTATGTGCAAGAGCTGGGGGATTTTTCTGAAGAACAGCAGGAATATGAACTGCTCAGAACCAACGAGGGACTCATGAACAACTATCACAACAAAGAAAAACAGTCATGGATCATCCAGGAAACAACACAGAGTATTAAGATTCAAGGGTATGTAAACTTTTGAACGAGGTCATTTTTATAAATTCAGTTATTATTTTGTCTTGTGGAGAATATATAAACATTTGTAGAGATAACAAATAAAGATAACATGCAATTTTCATGATCCCTCTTATTTTGTTAAAATGATTAACATACATACACATATATATATATATATATGTATGTATATGTGTGTGTGTGTGTGTGTGTGTATATTCACTGATGCACACTGCACTATTTGACTAAGCTAGTGAGTGTGTGTTAAGTGTGTTTAAGTTCACACGGCCGTGTAACTCTGGAATCCGGCTCTGACGCTCGTGACCCGAGAGCGCTTCTGCAGGAATGAGAAACACCCATACATTCACAGCAACCCGAGCGGCGAGGACTGACTCACATTAAGGTCAAAGTTCACGCTGGTAAATTTGGAAACAGATACTCTGGTTTCCCAAAAGTGATCCATCCTTTCTGCCTCGCTGTGCGTCCTGATTTATGAACGTGTACGAGCTTGATCCGCTCCACACAGACATGTGAGCGATATCTGAAGAAAATCATCACTGATATCTACAAACGACCTGTTATTTATTGCTCAGGGGTCGTGCTTTTAGAGCTCTAGAGATTTATGAGAGTTAGATAGATGTTTAAATTATGTTTTTAGCGGTCTTAGATGTAAATAAATTCAAACAGACACAAACGAGTGAGTAATCATCATCCAGTAAGAGTTTAGAGCGAGAGATGGAGAGCAGATGGAGATATTTTTATGAGAAATTGAGTTCATTTTGAGTTAATATTGTGGCAAATCTGAGCACAGTTTGAGAAACTGTTTAGATCTCTATAGGAGACACATGAAAATGGAAAGATGGAACAAATTCCCATTTTATTCATTCAAGTTTCTTAAGAATGTTATTTTGTTTCTTTTTTAATTACTGATATACCATACAGACACAATTATATAACAGAAAAATCTAAATCTTTAATATCTCAATTTTGTTTCTTCAAAACATCAGTGATTAAACAGTGTAAATGGAGACTTTTCCTGAATCTTTGTCCCAGTGACCTCACAAGCGTCTCCTCTAGAGTTTCAGAAAAGACTTCATGACGTCTCAAACTGTGCTCAGATTTGCCGAGATACCAAACTTTGCAATCAAGCCACAGAATAGAAGCCCATTTTTCTCACAAATCAGACCTTTTTTTTCCCTTCTAACTTTTTCTTGTAATTGCAAGTTTATACCAATTCTGTTAAAATCTCACAATTTATAATCTACAATTGTGAGATATAAACTCATAATTCTGACCTCACAATTCTGACGTTTTTTTCTCAGAATTCTGAGTTTATATTTTGCAACTGTGTTTTGTTTCTGACGCAAAATGAAAAATATGAAAGGTGATTGCGACTTTTTTTTTTTGCAATTGTGAAATTATATCTTGCAATTCTGCTTTTAAATGACAATTCTGAGTTTATATCTTGCAATTCAGACTTTTTCTCACAATTACATTTTTTTTTACATTTTGAGATCTCGCAATTCTGAGTTTATATCTTGCAATTCTGAACATATCCGAATATATTCGCAATTCTGTCTATATCTTGCAATTCTGAGTTTATATATCGCAATTCTGAGTTTATGTATCGCATTTCTGTCTATACTATGTAATTCTGAGTTTATGTATCGCATTTCTGTCTATACTATGTAATTCTGAGTTCATGTATCGCATTTCTGTCTATACTATGTAATTCTGAGTTTATATATCGCATTTCTGTCTACACTATGCAATTCCGAGTTTATATATCGCAATTCTGTTTATATCTTGCAATTCTGAGGTTATATCTCGCAATTTTGTCTATATCTCACAATTCTGAGTTTATATCTCGCAATTCTGTCTATACTACGCAATTCTGAGTATATATCTCACAATTCTGAGTTTATATCTCGCAATTCTGTTTATACTATGCGATTCTGAGTTTATATATCGCAATTCTGTTTATATCTTGCAATTCTGAGGTTATATCTCGCAATTTTGTCTATATCTTGCAATTCTGAGTATATATATCGCAATTCTGTCTATACTACGCAATTCTGTTTATATCTTGAAATTCTGTGTATACTACGCAATTCTGAGTTTATATCTCACACAGAATCGCGAGTTAAGTCAAGTAGGGCTGCACGATTAAATCGAATGTGATTTCCATGTGCATTTTTTTAGTAAAGCCGGTTCTGTAACCAATAGTAAATCTCCATCACCTGCTTTCAGATGAAGCAGCATTTACTACACAGAGTTCACTGATAGGCAACACTAAAAACTAAATCGCAGATGATATTATTGTGCGATTATGAAAATCGAAGAAATCGTTCACAATAATGACAGCTGTTTGCGTAGCTTCTCAGTGAACTACGGCTCAGTGTAGTAAATGCTGCTGTATCTAAAAACACGTGAAAACACCACCATTAATAACGTTTTTACTCCAAACTCACTTCATAACATCAGTCGAGTGTTTGAAATAAATCCTTCTGTCAGATGATGTGGCTTCTTACACAGAATAAGACACGCAACATATTTCATAAAGGCACTGCATTATAAATATACTTTATTATAATGAAAATGATAAGACGAACTCAGATAAACCATATATTGTCGTAGTCGTGTGTTTATTAGTCACGTTGAATCAATGAAAGCAGTTAAATCTTCTGTTTATTTAGCGACCGCTACAGGGATTTCCTGGGTTTCTTCTGCGGGGCGTATTTGGAGTTTCTCCGGCCTTTGGATGGAGATTTACTACTGATCACAGAACCGTGCTTCACTGAAAGATACGCACGACAAATCGCAGCTTCTACCTAATCGCGATTTCGATTTCACTTCGATTTAGCCCTAAAGTGAGACATGAATCAGCTAATACTGAGATCTTAGCAGCTGTGGGCCCAGTCTGAAGCACTGGTGAGACGATACGAGATTACGAGAGAAAAACATCCGAGAAGCAGTTCCTAACTAAAAAAAACAACTGAGATATTAGAGAGTTTATCGTCCCCTCTGCTATCATATGAATCATGACAGATGATAAAAACATTTCTATCAGCTCCTTCAGCGAACGACACACGAGGAACGTTTCCCACTCTCAATGTTATCTGTAAAGGACTGGAACATTCTGTAGCTCTCCGTATCTATTCTCGTCTCTTCCAAAGGCCTGAAACAGGATGTTGTAAGATATCCATAAAGGAAGCACTAAACGAGGGTTTATTACAGTGACCTGATCTAAGTCGCACTGATTTCTCCCATGAGTCTGTCAGCCACAGACATCTGAACCCGTTCACATTGTTCAGAGAAAAACAATGATGAAATGTTCTCTGCAACTCTTTTGAATGACTTCATTAGCTGTTGTGTTTCAGCCCAAAAATGCTGTTTGGCGAGTAGCACTGGTTTCTTAAGAGTTTTGCTGGAGGTGAAGGAGTGACATTTGTGATGAGATCTAATCTTTATGAGTGACAGAGAAATTACATTGTGTCATCGGTGTAGAAAAAGGTGAAAATGTTTTGCAACTTTCAGGACGAGGTGTTCTGAAGGTTACGCAAAAGCTGAAGGGTGTGAGGTTTTGGATGCTTTAAAATAAATATTCTACCGACTAATCCACAGTAGTGTTTTTTTTGTGTGTGTGTGTGTGTTTTTTTATAAGGAAATTAATAATTTTATTCAGCAAGGATGCATTAAATTGATGAAATGTGACAGTAGTAAATGCATTTATAATGTTACAAAAGATTTCTATTTCAAATAAATGCTGTGCTTTTGAACTTTATATTCATTTGTGAATCCTGAAAAATGAAATGTATAAACACAAAAATATTCAGCAGTGCAACTGTTTTCAATATTGATAATAATCAGAAATGTTTCTTGAGCAGCAAATCAGCATATTAGAATGATTTCTGAAGATCACGTGACACTGAAGACTGGAGTAATGATGCTGAAAATACAGCTGCACATCACAGAAATACATTACAGTTTAACACATATTCACATAGAAAACTGCTGTTTTAAATCATAATAATATCTCACAATTTTTACTGTATTTTTGATCGAACAAATGCAGCCTTGGTGAGCAGAAGAGACTTCTTTAAAATAAAAAAATAAAAAAGTTTTTGGCTGAACTATTTCTTCGAACACTGATGTTTTTTCAATGAATGTCTGAGTAAAACCAGAAATAGTATCAACTTCTCAAATACAGTTTCACATGATGAACAGAAACCAGCAGTCAATGGAAAACTGAAGTGATACTGGAAAACAAACACACTTTCATTCGCTCTCCATAACCTTGAGATTGTTTTTAGCAGATTGACTTTCCTCTCAGACCCAAATACCATCCTGACCTTCACACAATCTCTCTCTCTCACACACACACACACACACACACAGACACACACACAAAACCCTGCTGTTACCTGGCAACCCTGCGCCCACTGTGAACACCTCGTTGCCATGTCCACAGAACGCACACATGTGGAAGTGATTTTGATTTGTCTAATTGTTTGAAGGCAGAATCGAGCGTTTGATCTGATGCTGGTGGGCTTTGCTGCATGA
Organism: Acrossocheilus fasciatus; assembly: GCA_036784905.1. Lineage (NCBI taxonomy): Eukaryota > Metazoa > Chordata > Actinopteri > Cypriniformes > Cyprinidae > Acrossocheilus > Acrossocheilus fasciatus. Next base: position 30,378,743 of record CM071948.1, on the reverse strand, counting down.
TGCATGCTGATACCACTGATTCAAATGGAAAAACACTCATTTTTATTATAGTGCCCATTACTATAAATCATATTTATTTATCTTAAACTGGAAACTTGCTTGTAAAACAGCAGTTTCAATGGATGCTCTGCAGTGAATGGGTGCCGTCAGAATGAGAGTCCAAACAACTGATACAGTTATAAACGTCTTAATGCTGGATTAGTTTCAGCTTTTGTCTTCTCCAGATGTTAATTGATGGACTGGAGTGGTGTGGATTATTGTGATGTTTTTATCAGCTGTTTGGACTCTCATTCTGACGGCACCCATTCACTGCAGAGCATCCATTGCTGAGACACTGATGCAGAGACACATTTTAGTTTTTAGGTAAACTATTTCTTTAAGATTTAAGGACTAAGATTAAAGCTTGACTTACTCTCATTGACTTTGCCAACAATCCTGTTGCTGCCTTGCAAACCCTTCAGGAAATGCAAATGTAGTTTCATGATGTTGCGTAATACCATGCATTATTTATTCATCTCTGATACTGTGACCAAATCTGGACATTAAAATTTCGTTTCATGCTACAAACGCCCTTTAGAAACACGGACTCGGATTCCCCAGGAAAGATTTATTCCATCTTCAGATACTCAGATCCCTTCCTGAAATGTTTGGCGGGTTGGATGCTGTTGTCTTGGCAACATGATTCCCTCCTCCGGTGCGATGCTTTGATTCGTTGTCATGAGAGAGACGTTCAGCTCACGGTTCACAACATCCAAGCATTTCTATACAAACGCGGCACGTTTCGGAGGGTAAGTAGAGTTAAACGTGGCAGAAACTCATTAAATGCTGTTTACAATGGAGATTAAATTAGAAAATCTTAATAAACAAGATTTGATTCAGTGAAGAAGAGCAAACCAGATGACAGCAACGTTAATTGATTTGTTAATCGGCGAAGCATCCTGTGGAGAGAGGATGAAGAGGGATGGGGCTGTGATGAAGGCTCCTTTTAAATTCAGTTCACTTCGGAAAACTAGCTTTGCCTCATTCCGGCGCTTTAAATCAGAACGCGACAGTGTTGTATATTCATATTGTACGAGTCAGAGGCTTCAAAGCGCCGCGTGTTTCAGATAAAGACATCAAAGGCTCTTTCATATGCAAATTGCTGCAGCAGCGCTTAGTATAAATAAAAAAAAATAAAAAAAACACGTTTCAGCATCAACGTCACAATTATTCATAAGCACAACTCTACTGAGGATAGTGAAGTGTTGGTCGTTTAGGGCTTTTGTGATGAGAGGGAATGAAGGGAGAGACAAAGTGTTTTCTCTCAGTTCGACTGACAGATCATCTGATCTGATTAATGTTATTTAACCACATTTCAGAAACTTTCCTGGCTAAAGTTTTAGATTTTGTTAAAAAAAATCAATTCTGAGGATAGACAAACATAAATAGTGATGAAAGGCAAAAGATTAAATGCAGTGGATGAATATTTACTGAGCAATCCACTATTTTGTAGAAGAGCGTCAAAATGGCAATTTTCACCTGAGATTTGGAGCCAAATTACGGACGGATAAAATGACTTCAGAACGACGGCAGCATCGTTATATTATTTCTACACAGAGATTGGTAGCTCTATTAGTAAAATCTGTTGACTTAAGCAATGCTTGTTGCATAATATGCCAATGGTGACAGTTCAAAAATGGGAAAACACACATTTTGTGTTATTTATTCCAAGGTTTGCATGCCTGTAACTCAAGACGTATTAAAGATATCTTAATATCCCTTTATATTTTGGTTTTTAACAAATGTGTGGTTTGGTATCCTCATTTTTTAGGGCACTATATGGTCCAGTTACAAAGATTTTAGCATCTCATTCTGGCTCCGAGAGTATATTGTGCATTGGGGTACAATTCAACAATTTGGACACAGAGCTGCATTGAGATCCCAATATCGATGTGACAGGACCATACTGGGACTTAAAAATGAAAACAGTGCAAGAAAAGGTTGGTAAGAACCAACTTCTAAAAGGATATTAAGATATCTTTAATACTTCTTGAGTTACAGACATGCAAACCTTGTAGAAAAAAAAACAAACACAAAAAGTGCTTTTTCCCATTTTTAACAGTCATCATTGTTGCATTTAATACAACAAGGATTACTAAAGTCAACTGATTTTACTAATAGTCCTGTGTATGTTATTCTAGAAATGACACTACAAAAGATGCAAGACATTCGAAAATGGTCAAAGATGTCCATCTAGCACGTTTACACAGAAAAGCAGGCTGTTCTTTACCAGAAAAGGCTGCAAAGTGGGCCAAAAATATACACTAATAGTCAAAAGTGTCTACATAGTAAGAAAAACATATGCAAAAATAGAAAATGTACTGGTAGTTTTCTCTACCTTTACCTTAAAACACAACAATGCAATGCATAATTCAAAATAAAATTTCAGCTGTAAGGATGTTTTTGACTCCAAACCATTGATTCTGTCTAAAATCCAAGTGCATAATGTTTTTATCAGCTGTTTGGACTCTCATTCTGACGGCACCCATTCACTGCAGAGCATTGCTGAGACACTGATGCAGAGACACATTTCTACAAACCTAATGAAGAAACACACTCATCTGATCTGGGATGGCCTGAGGGTGAGAACATTAAACAAATTTTCACTTTTGGGTGAACTATTCCTTTAAGTGTGTACAACGGACATTGGCAAAGCGTGCCAAGTTTGCATATTTGCATGAAATAAACGGTCTTTCACAACAAGACTGGTTATTAAATGAGATGATGTAAAGTTTCTAAACTGTTGCTTGGCTATGAACCCCTGGTGTTTTTCCAGTGCGAGTGTGACAGACCGTGTTGCCATGCATCTGTCCGTCGTGTCGAATGACTGCGTGGAGGATGCATGGCTCACTGTAACTCGTCTCAATTGTCCTTTCCCCCACCCTGAGGCCCTGGAGGGGTGAAACCGGGGCCCGGGGCGATATTTTAAGATGGACGACTTGTATTTTTAGGCCCCAGAGTTCACATTTCAGGTTAGCTATAAAAAACAAACAAAAAGCCTAGTTGCTGTCGGAGGACAGCTGGAGCGGACAAACACAGAAACTCACGCGGTCCGTCAAAATGGCCCCCTGCTCTCAGATTCGAGGTTATTTTTAGGTCCGGCAGGCCTTTCGTGTCTGTATGTGACAGGACTAAAGTGTAATTAAATCAGTGCACCATCTGTGTGAGTGATAAACTAAACAGGCCTCAGCTTATTTTAATAGAAGATGATAAAGCCGCTGTGCACAGATGCATGAAACCCTTTGTGACCGAAGCAAAACTACAGTTTAAAACACAAAAGTGCTGTGTCAGTATATGCTGTAGTCAGATATGGGATATGTGAGATATAGCGTCTCGTATGACGTACAGGGAAATGAGATGCAATGCAAATTTCTAGTATTTGTTTTACAGGTGTGCATTATCAGAAGAGATCATTTACTGTTTTACACACCTGTGTCTGTGAATGTTTGCTGAACTAGTTCTCATCATGTTATGTGTGGACTTTGACTTGTTGATGCATTTTATTGGGTTATAAACAGCATGAAATCATAAACGAAGCTGATGCGTACATTTGACCGGATATTCTGTTTTACCAGGGTTATAACAGTTAACTAAAACCTTTTTTTTTTTTTTTTTTAAAAAGACACTTAAACTAGATACATGCCATGGCAATATTTCTCATTTTCATTTAACTAAACCAGAAATAAAATAAATATTAACTTAAATAAAATTAAATTAAATAATAAAACTTTTTTTTTCCAGCTATGGCAACATTTCTCATTTTCATTTAACTAAACCAGAAATAAAATAAATATGAACTAAAATAAAATAAAATAATATATTTAAAAAAAAAATAGCTTAAAAAAAAAAAAAAAAAAATATATATATATATATATATGTATGTATGTATGTATGTATATATATATATATTTTTTTTTTTTTTTTCTTTTTTTCTTTTTTTTTTTAAATTTATTTATTTATTTATTTATTTATTTATTTATTTTTAAGTTTCCAGCTATGGCAACATTTCTCATTTTCATTTAACTAAACCAGAAATAAAATAAATATGAACTAAAATAAAACAATATATTTAAAAAAATAAAAATAAATAAATAAAAAAATAAAAATAGCTTAAAAAACAAACAAACAAATAATAAAAAAAAAAAAAATAATAATAATAATAATAATAATAATAATAATAATAATAATAATATATATATATATATATATTTTTTTTTTTTTTTTTAGTTTTCAGCTATGGGTTTCTCATTTTCATTTAACTAAACCAGAAATAAAATAAATATTAACTTAAATAAAATTAAATTAAATAATAAAACTTTTTTTTTCCAGCTATGGCAACATTTCTCATTTTCATTTAACTAAACCAGAAATAAAATAAATATGAACTAAAATAAAATAAAATTATATATTTAAAAAAAAAATAGCTTAAAAAAAAAATATATATGTATGTATGTATATATATATATATATATATATATATATATATATATATATATATATATATATATATATATATATATATATATATATTTTTTTTTTTTTTTTCTTTTTTTTTTTAAATTTATTTATTTATTTATTTATTTATTTTTAAGTTTCCAGCTATGGCAACATTTCTCATTTTCATTTAACTAAACCAGAAATAAAATAAATATGAACTAAAATAAAACAATATATTTAAAAAAATAAAAATAAATAAATAAAAAAATAAAAATAGCTTAAAAAACAAACAAACAAATAAAAAAAAAAAAAAAAAAAAAAAATAATAATAATAATAATAATAATAATAATAATAATAATAATAATAATAATATATATATATATATATTTTTTTTTTTTTTTTTTTTTTTAGTTTTCAGCTATGGGTTTCTCATTTTCATTTAACTAAACCAGAAATAAAATAAATATTAACTTAAATAAAATTAAATTAAATAATAAAACTTTTTTTTTCCAGCTATGGCAACATTTCTCATTTTCATTTAACTAAACCAGAAATAAAATAAATATGAACTAAAATAAAATAAAATTATATATTTAAAAAAAAATAGCTTAAAAAAAATATATATATGTATGTATGTATGTATATATATATATATATATATATATATATATATATATATATATATATATATATATATATATATATATATATATATATTTTTTTTTTTTTCTTTTTTAAATTTATTTATTTATTTATTTATTTATTTATTTTTAAGTTTCCAGCTATGGCAACATTTCTCATTTTCATTTAACTAAACCAGAAATAAAATAAATATGAACTAAAATAAAACAATATATATAAAAAATAAAAAATAAATAAATAAAAAAATAAAAATAGCTTAAAAAACAAACAAACAAATAAAAAAAAAAAAAAATATATATATATATATATATATTTTTTTTTTTTTTTAGTTTTCAGCTATGGGTTTCTCATTTTCATTTAGTTTATGGTCATGTACTAAAATAACTGAAACGAAAATAAAATAAACATTAACCAAAAAATATTTAAATTAAATTAAAAAATATATTTTATTTCAGTTAGTTGCCATTGCAACATTTCCCATTTTCAAGTTAACTTAATGTACTAATAACTTAAACTTAAATAATGAAAAGTATAAAAATTCCAAAAAAAACTAAATTACCTAAATACTTAAAATTAAAACTAATTAACATAAAAATAAAATATTAATTAAAACTATAATAATATGTCAGTGATATTAAAATAACACTCCTGCTGGTAACTCACACATACATCAGATTAAGTAAATGAGTTGATGAATGTTACTTCTTAACAAAACATGAACAAAAATGCAAACTTTTTCAATGCATGAAATAAAGTAATAAATGCATTCATTTAATGCAATGCAAGTCATTTTGGAAGAATGCATCTGCAAAATGCATGAACGTAAATTTAATCACTGATATCTTTTAAAGGAATATGTTAGCTATATTATCTGCATCCATGCAAATTAACTGCATAACATGTTGGCAATAAGAAATGCACGTTTTAAATAAATAAAGTTTTGCTTTATGCAAGGCATGTCAGTGTCGAAAGCAGGCCACAGAACAATGCGTCTGAAATGAGAAGTGGTGCATTGTATTTCAGAAGGGAAGAGGGTTGTGCAACACGAGGACGAGGAGAGAGTGAGAGCGCGATTGCATCATCAGAGGCTCGTCTCCTGCTCGGGGAGGCGCTCTGCCCTCGGGCATGTAAACAGGAAATGTGAACAGGCTCATGATGAATGTGAGGAGAGAGAGGGAGAAAAAGACGCAAGTGCCTTTCATCGTTTCAGTATTTCCTGAGGCGAGCTTGGGGGGGGGGGGGGGGTGGAGGACAAGAACATAGGGAAGAGAGAGAGAGAGAGAGAGAGAGAGAGAGGGGAGACTTGGGTAAACGCAGTTAAACTGGTGATGTTTTCCAAAGCTTTCATTCCAGTCCCGCTCAGAAAACACAGCCTCGGGCGCGTGCCAAAATATTCATGCACACTTCGTCCTGAAACAAAGACTTCAAAGCTCTGGAGCAGAACGTGAGGAGTGAAGCGCTCAGCAAAAACAACCACGTCCTGCGTGCTTCAGTGCTATCACACTGATAAATAAAATACAACATTATTTTGGGCTAAAAGGTGAAAAATTGGCTTATTTCATTGCATTTTTTTTTGTACGTGTCGTGGAATCATTTCGATTGCTGGGTGTTATATTTTTTAAAGCATTTAATATTCAGTTTACACTATCAGATGACAACAATATTTGAACTTGCAAACATCAACACTGTTATTGAACTGAATTGAATCCACATTGAACTGAATTGAGCTGAATAAAGACACTATTGTATGGAAACCAATTTCCGGCATTGAATTTTTCTAAAAAAAATAAATAAATAACGTCAGAAATGCGAAATATAATGTAAGAATTGCAAGATAGGCCTATAAAGTCAAATATGCAAAAACTAATGTCAGAATTGCAAGATATTGAATTGCAAGATAGAATAGCGATATATATATATATATAAAGTCAGAATTGCGGGATACAAAATCTATGCAATTTTGATGTAATATTTCGCAAGATATTAACAAAATTGTGAGATATAAATTCTGAGAAGAAAAGACGGAATCACGAGATTTGAACTTACAACTGCGTGATGTAAATGCAGAATTGCGAGAAATAAATGCAGAATGGCGAGATAGAATTGCAAGATATAAACGCAGGATGGTGAAAAAATAAATTGAGAAAAAGATATAAATGCAGAAATGTGATATGATATCAGATTTGCATATAAAGTCAAATATGCTAAATATAATGCGAGAATCGCAAGACATAAACAGAATTGCGAAACAAAGTCTAAAATGTGAAATGGGACGCGATATTTAAACAATCTTTCGTGACATTCTTTAGCCAGCAGGTGTCACTATATTGACGTTAACGATAAATTAAATGGCTCATGTAATAACATCAGAATTAACTCTATAAAGATAAAAACTGAGAAGAAAAGTCGGAATTTTGAGAATTGTTAGCTTTTTTATTATTCATTTCATGGTAGAAACAAAAAAAAAAAAAAAGTAAAATTGTAAGAAGTAAATTCAGAATTCAGAGAAAGGTTTACATCTTGTAGTAGCGAATTTATATCTGATTTTCTCAAAATTGCGAGAAAATGTCTAAACTGCGAAATAACAAAAGCTGCAGTTATTTTGGAAACAAGCTTCCATACTACTGTCTTCTGCTTTACAGCTGAAATTGGTTTCTTAATTAATGAATTTTGCAACATTAACATTATTACTTTCGTGTTTATTACTGTGAAGCTGCTTTGAAACGATCTGTAAAGCGCTTGATAAATAAAGATCGCCTTAAAGACATGCTTCCAATAATAAACCATTTTTGGAAAAATATCTAAAAACCACAAACAAAATGATATTTTTGCTTCTTGTAAAAACATAAAGCTGGACTCTGACTTCCAGCTGATTTCTGCCGTTTCACAGTCATGACTCTGGGAAACGCGTCGCGATAAAGCGCCCCGCACGTGTTCACGCGTCCCGTGAGGCCTGCGAGTCGCCGCGGGAAAGTGACAGAGCATGGAGCGACACCAAAACACACTGATTATGCAGCTTTGGACCCCGATGACAAGAGAAAACAAGGTTTCTTCCCGATGATGACTATTCATGGATGCGTAATTATTGGATGGTGATATAATTTAAGGGGAGTTCAAAGGGTTTAATTGGTATTCTCGGATGCAGCTCGACATGATCAATGCCTGTCTCTTTTCAAAGACTTTAATCAGATCCATTGCAGGAGGAGGCAGCGTGCGGAGCATCAATCCCAGGCCATCTGCAGCCCGCGCGCGCCGTGCCAAGAGTCTCCTGTGGATGTGCCTGGCTGGCCGTCGCGGATGGCAGAGACACACAGGATCTGAAGAGAGCCGATGAGCAGGTGCGGATTAGTGCTCGTCTCCTGCCTGGAAATGCGACACTAGGAGGCTTTTGTTCACCTCAAAGCGTTTCGCCCAGACGCCGCTGCTATCTCAGACGGGACGTCATCCTTGTGTACAGTATGCATGCACAGTACAAATGCATGCCGTGCAGTGGTGTTTGCTTTAGTATTTTATGCAAATCAAGTATACCAAGTATTAAAGTTGAGCGTGTAGTTGCAGCATTTGTTGTCAAAACCCACGCAACTGAAGCAGAACACTTACGAAATACTACTAGCAACATTTCCTAACAAGTAACAACCAGAGTTGGGGAAAGTTACTTTTAAAAGTAATGCATTACAATATTGCGTTACTCCCTAAAAAAGTAACTAATTACGTTACCTAGTTACTTTTTATGGAAAGTAATGCACTACATTACTTTTGCGTTACTTTTGCGTTACTTTTTAAATTTGAGCAGGGCTTCATTGTATATTTTTAATATAAGAAGTTCTATTTATAGCAAACGTAAAAGCCCTCTCATACCAAAAAGTGTAATTAATAAACCTCAGGCTGAAGGAAGAGTAAAGTCACGTCTGTACAGTAGAACGCAGGAGAAGAAGGTTCAACACTCTTCAGCAATAAAAAAAAAACAATGAAGCACAATTGTTAGTTTATCTAAAGTAATTTTTGCTTATTAGTATGGTTGAACTGGATCATCAAAGGTCAGCAGCAAAGACATTGGTTAATAAAATGGGATTAGATACATTTGCGTTATTTAACATATTTAATTATTGCAGCTTTGCGTCATATTCTGAGTTTTAATTCATTTTGATGAATACTAAATCAGTTTTTTTGCAAGTGAGATGAATTAATGCACATTCACATTTAGTGTAGAATTACAGTAAGATCATGTTCACACAGCAAACGCTTCCGATTTTTCCAACATGGGGACTGGAGACTTGTCAGTCAATAAATGGGAACTTTTAAACTAAAAGTAACTCAGATATTTTCTTGTAAATTAAAAAGTAATGCGTTACTTTACTAGTTACTTGAAAAAAGTAATCTGATTACATAACTCGTTACCCCCAACACTGGTAACAACATATTAAAATGAACAAAATGTAAATAATGAGTAAGTACATCGTAAATCTATCTTCCAAACTGTGTTTTGCTTCACCCTAAATCACTACGGTAAGCCTATAATAATGACTCATATTTTAGAGTTGTCCAGACGGATTTCCCAGGAAACTGCATAGGCCTACTTCCGCCATTGGTCCATGCTAGTTTTGTCATAATCGTAAATAAAGGACAGAAGGTCATACTACAGTGGAATAGCTAGAAGACAAAACAACTGAAACCCGAAGCGAAAGGATTTGAAAGCGGCAAGCCCGTAAAAAACACGAATAAACAGTTTCATAGAATCTCATTTGCTGTGCTTTTACTAAGTTGACAAAACATGTTGGTAACCATGCTAATCTCTAAACCACTTACTGCTTTAGTCTGTTTGCCTATCAATACACTTGTAGTTTCCCTTACGAAAAAATTAACCAAGGTTTTATTATAGTAAAAGTGTGGTAAATATGTTTTTTGGCATATTGATTACCATTAAACTATGGTTAGTGTAGCAACACCATGGTTAATTTTTGGTTACCATGGTTTAACTGCAGTAACCATGTATTTTTGGTTTTATTTATGGTAAAACCATGGTTAATTTTCGTAATTCCACCGTTATCTGACATGAAGCCGTTACCTCAGCGTTGCCAAACGTTTGTAACGTTATTTTAAAACAACTGACTTCAATAAGACAAACCAACAGTGTAATATAAGCTCTTACCTGTTCATAAGACATATTTTCAGATATCCATCTTTCGTTCGTTTTAGTTTGATGCCGTTAGTAATTCCCGCCGATAAAAGATCAACAGTAACCGCGATCAGCGCGGCGCCTCAAAACATCAGATTCGCGCCGAAGCACAACTCACGTGACGCGCAAAACAATCTTCCTCCGCGAGTTACTTGTGTTTTAACCGCTAGAGGCATAATAAAAGTTACGTAGTGGAGTTTTAATGTGACGCATTTCCAAGTTAAACGGCATGTTCAGTGTGAAAAAAAAAAAAAAAAAACCTTTACAATGAGTTGATTGGATGGCGAAAGTGCTGTTGTTGATAAATAAGCGGGACTGATGACGTCAGCTGAAATGAAAATAGTCGCATTTATAAGGAAAGGCCATCAAGAATGTAATATTAATAAATTATTCTTAAAAGTAAAAATAAAATTATAAATTATATTTATTCTTTAAAACTATGTTGTAATATTAACAAAATATTAACACTAATATTAATACTGATAAAATAATAAAAATGTTTTTTCTTTAAAATAAAATTGTAATATTAAGGAAAATTAATATTAATAAATACTTACGAAATAATAAAAAAACATTTAAAATAATGTTGCAATATTAATACTAATAAATATGATTTTTTTTCTTTAAAATAATATTATTGTTCAGTTTCTAAGGAATGCATGAATGGTAACATGTATAACTTGAATGGATTTTAAGTCTCTTTGGATAAAAGTGTCTGCCAAATGCATAAATGTAAATATGTACTGATGAATCATTCACAAAAAGACCAGAAACCAGAGTAAAGAGTCAGTGAGTGTTGATCTGTGTTGTGTAGTAAAGCAGCTGTGTTCTGAGCTCTGGTTCCTCTGGTGTTGTTAAGTGTGATGCAGCAGCAGCTACCCCTACTGAACACACAGAAACCTCGTCTCACACTTCCATTTTTATTCTTGCATTCAACGTGTCACAAACACATTCACTCACAAACACACACACACACACACACACACTCGCAAAAACACCGTTTCTGACACATTCAGTGGTTTTCACACCTTCTCAACTTCACAGCTGACAGCGTCGGAGAATCCGAGCAGAAACGGGGAGCAGGTGTCGAGCTCCGGTTTCCATTATCCAGGTGCCTGATTTCTGAGAGAGAAACGCTGTTTGCTGACCGTGAAAACCTCTGAGGGCCAAGAGCCGGACCACAGAGGCTTTATGGAGACCTCAGGCCAAAAACAACACGCCAGCACACACACACACACACACACACACACACACACAAAACAAGAGCTCTGGCTCTCCGTGCTTCTGGCTTTGGCTGCAAACCCCACCCGGTAATGATGAAAAAGCCCTTGGACGTGGCCTACATCGCACCGTTCCAGGCTCCACTACGTGTTCCTCCTTGAAAACACATTGGATGACATCAGGCAGCTCTGGGTTCGTGGAAAATACAGCCTCTGCTGCCATAAAGGCTTTTGGTCGGACGTTCCTGGGCAGCAGCTCAACTCGTGGTGTATTTTATTCCAGTCGTAATGGCAGATTTTTTCAGTTGCCTCCGTCTCCTGGCAGGACTCCCGCGCTGCGCTGCACTTGCCAGACTTCGCAATAAACAGCTGCAGCTTTGGGTAAAAATAATTACACTTCTGTCTGTGAAGAGGAGGGTGGAGCGTCTGCAGACCTCGGCCTCCACTCAAACCACAAGCACCGTGTTACTGCCAACTGATGAGAGGATTGCGTCTCTAGGAGAATTTTTTTGTGTTGAAACGATGGAAAAAAATGTGTTAATAAAATTCAGTCTTCAATTACTTAGTGCTCTTTGGCGTGCAATGAATGTGATGAGATGTTTAGCATAAAATGTTTCCATACAATAAAAGTGCAAGGCAAGCTCCAAAAAAAGGTTAAAAATAAAAAATAAATAAGTCTTAATTTACTTAATGTCCTTTACCTTGTAGTGAACATAATGGAGATAAATAAATATAATAGACAATATAAATAAATAAATATTTGCATATATAGCTATATAAAATACAAATATTTGTTCACGTAATATGTGTGCGTACTGTGTATATTTATTATGTATATATAAATACTAAAACATGCATGTATATATTTAAGAAAAATATGTAATGTTTATATATTTATATATAATATAAATTATATGAGTGTGAATATATGCATGTAAATATTTTCAAAATATATAATGTATGTGTGTGCTTTTATATATACATAATAAATATACACAGTACACAAACATATATTACGTAAACAAAAACTTTTATTTTGGTTTGACAGCATTAATAATATATATATATATATATATATATATATATATATAAATGTATAGCATACAGTTTCCATACAATAAAAATTAAAGGTGATTTATACAACCAAGCTCCAAAAAAGCATAAAATGCATTATAAAAAGGGTTTATAATTAATTTTCATATCATAAAAATATAATCTCAAATATAAAAATATATCAGTTTTTAAGATGAAACGTGACTCCCATGCATTTCCAGAATAATATTTTGTGTTAAGTTAATAAAATTCAGTCTTTATTTATTTAATGCTCTTTTCCTTAAAATTAAAGTAATGTAGATAAATAAATATAACATTTGCACAGTTTCGAGATGTTTAGCATACAATTAATGATTCCAAACAATAAAAGCGCATGGTAATTTATACAAACGAGCTCCAAAAAAGCATAAAAATGCATCATAATAAGGTAAATAATATATTTAACTTGACCTATTATTAAATAATATATAAAAAATATTACTATTATTTATATCAGTTTTGAGGATGAAACTTGACCGGTCTGCATCTCTAGAGGAATGTTTTGTGTTAAAACGATAGGAAAAATTAAGTAAATTGCTCTTTAGCATGCAATATAACAAATGGAGATAAATTATATACATATATTTTAAATGTATACACACACATATTTACTATATATATGAAAAAATATACATATTTTATAAAGTTGACTAAAAATGACTCTTAAACTCCAGAACATTAGTCAATATGCCTGTATATGCACTATATTTGAAGTCATTTGATTCGGTTTAGGTCACCATTCACTTACACATTTCTACACTCACTCAAATGTTGCGTGTTGTGATTTTGCACCGGGACTGACATCAGTGATATCAAAAGTGCTTCTCACGGGTCTTGTTATTGACATTGCACCCTTTTTGAATGTATGCAAATGTGAAGGAAATTTCACTAGAATGGAAGATATTCAATGGCTTGAAATACAGTGTGTGTGAGTTGTTGAAACCATTTGTCACTGACAATGTACTGTGTTTGAATGCATGCGAATGTAAATGTGAATGAAAATTCCAAACCATATAGATAGAAAGGAGAAATTTTGGTATTTTGGGCACATATGATTTAAAACATGAGATTGATATATATTTTTTACTTTATGACAAAAAATAAATTGTATTGCATTTTTTTTTTTTTTTTTTTTTTTGTATAATAATTTGTATTTTTACTTTATGGCATAAAATAAATTGTACAGAATTTTTTTTATGATGCTTTTTGGAGTTTGACAGTATAGATCATTCACTTTTATTGTATGAAAACATTTATTGCATGCTAAACATATCAAAAAGCATGCAAAAATTAAGAATTTAATTTCAAAACCACAGCAGATAGGAAGATTGTCAGTATTTTAAGAACACAAAACTATCACATGGTTGAAACATAGTGCATGAGTTACATGCTTTCTTGAGCTCGACTCGGTTAAAAGCACTATCGTTTAGATACTTTTATAGTTTTTTAAATTTTTTTGTATTTTCACTTGCAAGTTTTAGTCATTTTGTTGTGTTTTTGTCATTTTTATTAGTTATTGTTTTTTTTTTAAACATGTTTATATAGTTTTTATTACATTTATTTCAGTAAAATCAAACTTGAATTAACCTAAATTGGCAACTAGCTTAAATAATTGTAAGTTCTTTTATATTTTATTTTATTTCCATGAACATTTATTTTATTTCAAGCAAAAAAAAAAAAATATGGTTTTGGTTTTTGTTGAGATTGAGAGTATACAGGTTTGGAACAACATGAGGGTGAGTCAATGATGACAGAAAGATCATTTTTGGGTGAACTATCCCTTTAAATAAGACTTCAGCTATGGACACAATCTCTAGAGCATGTCAGAGGATGAGAAAGCTGAAGATAATTGCATCGGCCAATTAGAAACACGTCACTGATTCAGGAACCACTATAAACGCGCTGACTCAGACTCATCACAGTCATAATGGATCTCCGGTTCTGCAGCAGTCAGCAGATACGAGACTCCAGAAGCACAAAACCCACAGAACATGTGGGAGATCAAAGGAGAAAATGATAAATTACCTTTCGACAAGGAAGAAAAATACATGTAGAGGAGATTGAAGAGAAAGACTATAGACAAGCAAACAACACTGTGATCTGATCACATTAAACTCAGTCTGAGGAACCGCCAGAGCTTTTAAAGCAGCAGCAGCAGCTGTGAGCGGGCATTCTGATTGGTGGAGGAGGAGGAGTGGGCGGAGTCTACGGCAATCAGCCAATGAGAGCGTGATCAGGCCTCAGCTGCATGACACATCTTCACCATTCCTGAGAAATCAAAACACAGATGAGTCTCTAGTGTCATATAACACGAGTACAGAACTATAACATTTATGTAGATAGCCTTGGCCCTTTACTGTCGCTTTTGATGGGGTTCATGCATCCTCGATGAATTAAAGTATTAATTAATTAATTTATTTTACTCTTACTGACCCCAAACTGTTGATTGTTAGTGTATCAGGTGGCTTCAACAAAAATAATAATAATTATAAATGTTTCTCAAGCAGCAAATCAGTATATTAGAATGATTTCTGAAGATCATGTGACACTGAAGACTGCAGTAATGATGCTGAAAATACAGCTGCGCATCACAGAAATACATTACAGTTTAACACATATTCACATAGAAAACAGCTGTTTTAAATTTTAAAAATATTTTACATTTTTACTGTATGTTTAGATCAAATAAATGCAGCCTTGGTGAGCAGAAGGGACTTCTTTCAACATTTGGACTCAGAACTCACAGTTTAACTTACTGTAAGTATATTTTCTCTGTAGTTTTTACATTAGTGTAATCATGAACCCACACACACACACACACACACACACACTCACACCCGCACGCACGCACGTACACACACACACACACACACACACACACACACACACACACACACACACACACACACACACACACTCGCACACACACTCGCACACACTCACTCACAGAGACTCACACACTCACTCACAGAGACTCACACACACACACACACACACACACACACACACACACACACGCACACGCACACGCACTCGCACACACACACACACACACACACACACACACACACACACACACACACACACTCGCACTCGCACACACACACACACACACACACACTCGCACACACACACACACACACACACACACACACACACACACACACACACTCGCACACACACACACACACACGCACACGCACACGCACACGCACTCGCACACACACACACACACACACACACACACACACTCGCACTCGCACACACACACACACACACACACACACGCACTCGCACTCGCACACACACACACACACACACACACACACACACACACACACACACACTAGAAAAACAGAGCAGTCACACATGACGCACACACACACACACACACACACACACACACACACACACACACACACACACAGACACACACACACACACACACACACACACACACACACACACACACACACACACACACACACACACACACTCGCACACACACACACACACACACACACACACACACACACACGCACTCGCACTCGCACACACACACACACACACACACACACACACACACACACACACTAGAAAAACAGAGCAGTCACACATGACGCACACACACACACACACACACACACACACACACACACACACACACACACACACACACACACACACACACACACAGACACACACACACACACACACACATGTTCGTTTTTGTGAAAAGTGGGGACATGGGTCAATGTCCTGAGATGTCACCTTCACCTTGTAATACCTGTCATACCTTTGTCATTATACACATCTATGTCCTGACTTTTCACAAAAATGCGCAGACACACACACACACACACACACACACACACACACACACACACACACACACACACACACAGAGAGAGAGAGAGACGTGCAGTTGTGGGTTGTTTGTAATTCAGGCATCACTGTAACACACATCAGCAACGGTTCAGAGACAGAAAATGATGTTGGGAAACACATTAAAGGATTCAGTGCAGAACTACACAGAAATAAAGAGCAACCAACCGGAAGGACATTAGCAGGACGTCTCTTACCAAAACAAGCACACTGGCAGCGGTAACAGATTGTGATACCATTATATACACAGACTTGATGAATGATTATCATATTCATGTCCCATATTTTCACACGGTACTTCAAAGTACAAAAAATATGAAATACATTTGAATGAAAATCACCAAAGCATTAGTCCATATACCTCTATTAGCAATAGAATCAATAAAGGTCTCCATGCAACAAAAATTACAGGCATAAAAGCATAGAAATGCATCTTAAAAGAGGTTTATACAACTAATATTTGATCAGAAAATACTGAAATATCAGTCTTGAGGATGAAACTTGACTGGCTTGTATCTCTATTAATTAAATTAAATTAATAAATGTAAATACAGCTGTTGTTTTATAAAAGTAAATTAAATTTTGTCTTCATTAATTTAATGCTCTTTACTATGCAATGAAAGTAATTAAGATAAATATATTTGAGATCTATTTTTTATAGACCTATTTATAGATATATTTGAGGAAATAAATTAAATATATATATATAGAGAGAGAGAGAGAGAGTTAATATTATATTTTAAATCATTTAAATAAAAGCAAAATAATTTATATAGATACATTGTGTTATATAAAATGAAAAATGTATAAAAGAAAGGGCTAATCATTTATATGGACATATTTGGGAGTTGTTAATACAAAATAACACATATTTTAACATTTTTTTTAAACAGGGAAGTCATTTTTTCAGATGCTTTTAAATATTGAAATACATGTTTCAACTCATGTTTAAATGCCACAGAACTTGGAGCAATTTCATGCATGTATGTATAAAACCAACTTACAGATAATCAAAATATTAAACAAAAAGTCAGCCTCTTTGTTTTGTCTGATATTATTCATCTGTGGATCTTTACTGCCACCTGCTGTAAAAACAGAAGACATAATTGTTCTAAAGGACGGATTTAAAAAATAAAAAAAATCGTTTTATTTTCCACATAAAGATATAATATTCTTAGCTTGTTTGATCAGCTCTCGAGCTCGAGAGAAGAGAAGTGTTTTTGTGTATTTCTGATCAGGCGGAAGTCAGCGGCAGCTCCGCTGTCACAGGGTTTGACGTCACCGGGGTCTTTCCTCGTGTGGCTCTCCGTGAGGGTCATGCAGTCGGTCTGATCGCTGTTATTATTATTATTTCTCGGCTCTGATACCGTGTCGTGTTGTTCTGATCTCTCTCGTCATGATGGGCGGCAGCAGCAGCAGAATCGCGGCTGGTTTGGGCGCAGCGCTCTTCGTCGGTTACTGCATTTATTTCGACAGAAAGAGACGGAGTGACCCGAACTACAAGAACAAACTACGAGAACGTGAGAGCATCTATCTGTCTGTCTGTCTGTCTATCTATCTATCTATCTATCTATCTATCTATCTATCTATCTATCTATCTATCTATCTATCTATCTATCTATCTATCTATCTATCTATCGTTCTATCTATCGTTCTATCTATCGTTCTATCTATTTGTTTGTCTGAATATCTATCTATCTATCTATCTATCTATCTATCTATCTATCTATCTATCTATCTATCTATCTATCTATCTATCTATCGTTCTGTCTGTCTATCTATCTATCTATCATTCTATCTATTTGTTTGTCTGAATATCTATCTATCTATCTATCTATCTATCGTTCTATCGTTCTGTCTGTCTGTCTGTCTATCTATCTATCATTCTATCTATTTGTTTGTCTGAATATCTATCTATCTATCTATCTATCTATCTATCTATCTATCTATCTATCTATCTATCTGTCTGTCTGTCGTTCTATCTATCTATCGTTCTGTCTGTCTGTCTGTCTATCTATCTCTCTATCTCTCTATCTATCTATCTATCTATCTATCTATCTATCTATCTATCTATCAGTATTTATTGATGAATGTGATTTCTATATTTGTCTGTCTGAATATCTATATCTATCTATCTATCTATCTATCTATCTATCTATCTATCTGTCTATCGTTCTATCTGTCTATCGTTCTATCTATCTGTCTATCGTTCTATCTATCTGTCAGTATTTATTGATGAATGTGATTTCTATATTTGTCTGTCTGAATATCTATCTATCTATCTATCTATCTATCTATCTATCTGTCTGTCGTTCTATCTATCTGTCTGTCTGTCTGTCGTTCTATCTATCGTTCTGTCTGTCTGTCTGTCTGTCTGTCTGTATTTAAAACATCTTAAGGTTAGATATAATGAACTAGACTAGATATAGTTAACTAGTTAAACTTATGCACTAGTTGTACAATGCAGATGTTGATGAATGTGATTTTGTTTCAGGAAGAAAAAAGCAGAAGGTGGCTCAGGAGAAAGCTGGATTATCAAAGGTAATTTCACACACATTTATTGATACAGATGTTATTTTTTCTTAATATTGTGAATTCTGATTGAGAAATATCCATATGAAACATCTTCCATATCTCTGTGTTTGTTCAGTTACCAGACCTGAAAGACGCAGAAGCTGTTCAGAAGTTCTTCCTGGAGGAGATTCAGCTCGGAGAAGAGCTGCTGGCTCAGGGTGAGAAATCATCTCTGTCTCACACCATAGACATTGAGAGAAACATTAAGTCTCCTCAATAACTACAAAAGGTCAATCCCCTCCGTATTACAGATTCTCGCACTGATCTGCTCAATTACACAGCGCTCTGTTTTATGTTAGGATGAAAAATAGGTTTAAAGGAACACTCCACTTTTTTTGGAAATAGGCTCATTCTCCAACTCCCCCAGAGTTAATAAGTTGAGTTTTATCGTTTTTGAATCCATTCAGCCGATCTCCGGGTCTGGCGATAGCACTTTTAGCATAGCTTAGCATAGATCATTGAATCCCATTAGACCAGTAGCATCGCGTTCAAAAATGATCAAAGAGTTTCGATATTTGTCCTATTTAAAACTTGACTCTTCTGTAGTTATATCGTGTACTAAGACCGGCGGAAAATGAAAAGTTGCGATTTTCTAGGCTGATATGATTAGGAACTATACTCTCATTCTGGCGTAATAATCAAGGAACTTTCCTGCCGTAACATGGCCGCAGCAGGTGCAGTGATATTACGCAGCGCCTGAAAGTAGTCCCCAGCTATATTATAACTAGTTACCTAGCTGGGGACTACTTTCAGGCACTGCGTAATATCACTGCTGCGGCCATGTTACGGCAGCAAAGTTCCTTGATTATTACGCCGGAATGAGAGTATAGTTCTTAATCATATCAGCCTAGAAAACCGCAACTTTTCATTTTCCGCCGGTCTTAGTACACGATATAACTACAGAAGAGTCAAGTTTTAAATAGGACAAATATCGAAACTATTATACAATGAATTATAGGCTTATAATTAAAATATTAACACTGCAAAATATTTAACAAAGCTTTAGTCTATTTCAAGCACCGACTTTCAAAAACAACCTGTTTAGCATGAAATGTTTCCTCTCATTTTTGTGAGGGCCACAAGAGAAATATTAAGGGGAATAAACTAAAACAGTTAGCTATGTAACATTATCATCAGCGTGTTGAAGTAGATTGGTCTCTCAACGTCTCTGAGAGAATATGCGGCGTCAGATGCAGAAAGCTCCGTTTTTACTTTCACTTTCACTTTCTGCAAACAGTGAATTGACTGAGATTTAAAGGGATAGTTCACCAAAAAAATTTAAATTCTGTCATTAATTACTCACCCTCGTGTCGTTCCAAACCTGTAAGACCTTCGTTCGTCTTCAAAACATAAATTAAGATATTTCTGATGAACTCCGAGAGCTCCATAGACAGCAAGGGTACTAACACGATCAAGGCTCAGAAACGTTTTTACCGTTACACCCCTAATAATACCTCTGGCTGCTAACCCTGGTCCTCTCTCTGTCAGGTGACTATGAGAAAGGCGTGGATCATCTGACGAATGCGATCGCCGTGTGCGGTCAGCCGCAGCAGCTCCTGCAGGTCCTGCAGCAAACGCTTCCTCCTCCGGTCTTCCAGATGCTCCTCACCAAACTGCCCACCATCAGCCAGGTGACATGCATTTGAAACAGAATTAAAATATGCAATATGTGCATATTTTATCTGCTTCATATTCATGAGACAAATACGCGTTTTTATTATTATTTAAATGTCTTCTAAATTCTCAAATGCAAATCTAACGCTTCTCTCTTCTGGTGCAGCGTATCGTCAGCGCTCAGAGCGTCAGCGACGACGACATCGAGTAGAAGACCTCCGGCAGCTCTGTGACATCACTTCCTGTCTGCTTCGAATCAGGCAATCGCTCTGTCCCGCCCCTTTCTATCCGGTTCTCAAACGCTAAACGCACAGATTTAAAGAATATCATAGTTTTGTTTTGAATCTGAGCTTCTGAGTTTGTCCTGTTGAAGTGGGTTTCAGTGTATTTGAATGACAAGCATGAGTTTTTTTTATTTTTAGCAATTATTTGTTTTACTAACAAAGCATTTTGGGTTCACAAAATTATGAAATATGCAAGCAGTAAATGAAGTGTCTCTGTAGAGGCTCGTGGACAGTTCACAGCGTCCTTCGTCTGTCATTGATTAATACTGAAAGCAGCCGGTTGAAGAAAACACTCACGAGAGGACATGCTGCTGTCATTTATCTGTGTTCATGTATTTAAGTTATTTTTAAAGGCTGTGAGACGTCTAATGTGGTATTGTGGGATATGAAGCACATTTAAAGGTGCTCTGTTTCAAGTAGGGGAGAGTTTCCTCTTTTTTTAACTCCAAAATAAAATAAAAAAAATCATTGTATCGAGTCAATGTGTCAGAGTCATCTATTAATAACATGCTGCTCTTTTGCAATACACAATTGCAATTTAAAGCAGATCATCAAAAAAATGAATTTGGCTCACATTGTTAAAATATACAGTCATATGGTTAAGTTTCAGTGGATTAACATTAAATTAATTGGGTATCATGCATGAACTAACAATGCAGACAGCGTTTATTAAATCTAATATGATATTAATACATTTTCTGTTCATTAATTCATGATTTTACATAATACACTAATATAATAATTAAAGCAACATTGTTAAAAATATATATTTATGTAGAAATTATAATGCTTGTTCACGATATCTAATGCAATGATTCACGTTAACATTTCTGGAAAAGCAAACACTTTACAAACATGAAGTGAAAGTTAAAACTAGACTTTTTTTTGTTCAAAATAAACAAAACCTAAATAATAATGCGAATAGATCATAAAACGAGTTTTTGTTTTACGTTAAATTGCGTTAGAGCTGTCGGGACGGATTTCCCGGGAAAAATGTGCGTGTTCGCGTCATTTAAATACAAAAAAGGAGTTCAGGCTACTAACGAATGAACTTAAAAGCTTTTGCTAACACAAAGTAAAAGCGACACACCCTTAATAAAACACAAATCAACAGTTTCAAATAATCAAACTTAAAATTCTTAAAACAATGCCGATCTCTAAACCAATTACTGCTTTGGTCTATTTGCCTATAAATAGCATTGCCAAGTTATGAAATTATTTTAAAACAATTAATTTCAACATGTCAAAACAACAGTGTCATACAAGCTCTTACCTGCTCATAAAAATTATGTGCAGCTTCTTTCGTTTTGTTTTAATGTTGTTAGTTTAATTCGTGCTGATAAATGATAAATCTGTAATATTGATCAGCGCTGCAAAATATCAGATTCATCCGCGCGGAGCCGAAGCGCACCCCACGTGACGCGCGAAACAATCTTCCTCCGCGAGATATTTCTAGTTTTACTCTTCAACCGAGAGAGGAACAAATGGAAATCAAAAGATCTTATGGGTTGTTATAAAAAAAAGACAGAAACTTAAGAGTTTAATCACATTTTTACTTGTGACATAAGAACACCAAACTTGTAAAAACATTACAGTACACGCATTAAATATGAACATTTGGTTTCTTTTTCTTGTGCTTAAATTTCTTTTTCAGTCCTTTGCCTCGTTTGGCAGTAGGATCTGCCATCTCTCCTTTGAATGATGAAGCTGGAGTTTGTTTGTTGCCAGGATTTGTCTTAAAGTTCTTTCCTCCCGTCTTCTTTCTGATTTCTTGATTTGACCCTTTGAATCTTGAAGGTCGGCCTGGAGGGGTTTTCTTTTCTTTTTCCTTCTTCACGGATCGTTTCACTCTGATGTTTCGATCTAGTAATCTGGAGCCGTCCAGTTTCAGTGCCAGCATCACCGAATCCGGGCTCTGAAACAGAAGAAAACATTTCAGTGAGTTTTACCACATTTGCACACTTTAATAAATAGTATGCATGAGATCATTAAACATGAATTGGAACTTTGAAATAAATGTAATTTTACTTCCAGAACTGCTGTATTAACTGTAAAGCCTGACATGTAAAATAATGAGGAAAAATCTTTTTTTTTTTTTTTTTTTTTTTAAAGAGACTATTTTTTTTAACCTTTTAGAGAATAGAAAAAAAAAATTTACCAAAAAAAAAAAAAAGTTCGCATATGCGTTTCTGTTGAGTATCATATTCAATGGAAGAAAAAAACAGCTTAATTTTATTTAGAGACTCAAACTGAGCAAAAAAAAATGCAATTTGGTGCAGATGCTGATATGATTAAATTCTGATGCTTCTGATGAAAATCAATGAGATGTTTCTAACAGTGCAGCAGATACTGACATAAAACGATCTAAATATCAGCGGCTGCTCTATATCTCCAGTAATATGTCTCAGTAAGATGAGATGTAAATGATCCAAACATATAATGCAATGCTGATGGAGAGATGAAGAAATAAACACTCCTCAGAAGATGTGAGATGAAGATCATTCCTCCGCTGAGGAACAGTGAAAGTAAAGCTCCTCAAAAGATCCTGATGATCAGATTTGAGACGCTCTGATTTTACTAGAAAATGATTGATGGAGAATCAAGTAAAGCTGAGCTGCTTCAGTCCAGTAAGTGTTCATCTGGAGATATGACTGACGTTATTCTGACCTTTACTTGATCAAAATCAGTCGAGATTTGACACGAGAAGCTTCTACAATTACACTAAAAGAGCTTTTACTGGATAAAAAAAAAACTCTAAACTATCAACCAGACATCAGAAGAATGGAGGAGTTTGAGTGTGAAACAGCAAAGTTCTGATGGTGATGATAATATAAAGGCCTTAAATGTGTACCTCAAATATGCTACAGTAGGCTTTACCTCAAACAAGACGTATCCGAAGCCCTTCCCCATCCCAGACTCTCTGTCTCGCACCAGACGCACCGCCTCCACGCTCCCACACTCCTCGAAGTGTTCACGCAGCAGAAGCTCCATTACATCTGCCATAAACAACAAATACAGTGTTCATAAGAGAAACGCTGGCGTCACAGAAGACATCGAGCTGTAGAGAGATTTCCCAACACTGTTACTCACCGTACGGTAGATTTCCCACAAATATGGACCTCTTATGATCATGCTGTGGGAAAAAAATGATTGATTATTATATAAACACGTTTAACATCAGCTGAATCAACAACATTATTAATGAGACTCACGCCACTGCGCTGAGAGACGCGGTCCACTCGGATATAAAAACCCGGCTGAATCTCCTGCCCATTCCTGCACAAATTCAGACGTTTTAGACCATCTACTTGGGTTTCATTCAAACTTAATAAACAGCTGATAAAAACATCACAATAATCCACACCACTCCAGTCCATCCAAAAGCTGAAACAAATCCAGAATTAAGACGTTAAATATGAGTCTATAATCCATAATAACGCTTCCTCCGGTGTGAATCAGGAGAGAAACCGGCTGAACCATTCCTTTAATTTAAAAGTCATCAATCAATCTGATATAGAAGATCATGCTGTAATTAAACCTTTTATTATGCAGTAATACAGTACCATTTCAGAGCGCCAGCAGCTGCTTCGTCCTCTTTGAAGACGATGTACGCATTAATATTCTGTTTTTTTGGATGAACTTTCCTCCTAGAAACGGACAGAGAAGATCAGTATATTAATAGCAATCAATCTAATCAAACTCTTCACTGTAGGACGCTATACTCACTGGATGGCCGCCACTTTACGGGACATAGTTGGGTCTTCTTGCACCTGCAAAACACCTCTATTAAAACTCAATCAAGTGATCCAATAATCTGAGTTAATATAACGATATAACGACCAGAGCAGAAGACGCACCACTGAACGGAAGCGGACCGACTCGATGTCTCCAGCCTGCTTGAACAGAGACAAAAGCATCTGCAAAACAAAATGCAACACACAGGATTTTAGTGGAAAGCTCAGTGAAGATTCATGATGGTTTTTTACGTTGTGTATTAAACTGAAGCACCTTCTTTGTGCAGCTGGGAGGCAGATTCCCCACAAACACCGTTCGCTTCAATTTGATTCGCTCCTCTGCCATGTTCTTTACTGTCTTTCTGTGTTTAACAGGCCACTCCTCTTGAGTCGCTGCATCTGGACGTTTGCGTTTGACTTTCTTTGCACTCGTTTGTCCTTCATCATCTGCATTCTGTAGCGCGCTCTCTCTGTGGGTGTCAACATTGAAAATACATTTCCATGTGTTTTCCGTTACATTTTCATTTTTTTTTTTAAATCACTAAAATCCATTAATTTTATTAATTTAAATAAAATTAATTTTAAAAAATTTAAATAAATTAATTAATTTAATTTAATTAATTTAGGAATTATTTTAGAATGAGGCAAGGTCCAGCATACAGAAATAAAATAAAATAAAAAATAAAATAAATTAAACAAGACACAGATAATAAAATAAAACAGGATAAGTGAATAAAAAAATTAATTATTTGTACAATTAATTAAATTCCTTAAAATTAATTTAAAAATGACTTACCTTATTTAAAATGAACTGACTTGATTCAGCGCAATTTATGATTTAATTAAAAATAATAATTTGCACATTGTTTTGTTTTGCAAGCAAGCTTTACACATTTTAAAGCTGAACGCAAGTGCTCAGAAAATATATTCTTTAAACATTCTTCCATGAGGTTTTATTAACTTCCTCTACTTTATTAAAGTCAAGAAAAAAAGCATCTTTAAAATCCCAGGTTTTCTATTACTGTAAGGACTGATCATGTCTCAGAAACACACGCAGGATCACGGACCTGTCCTGTAGCTTCTTCTCAGCTACCGAGAGCGTCTTTGAAGTCTCCTTCGATCCCTGTTTCTGAATCTGACGCGGTCCTTTGACATCAGCGTTATCAGACGGTGCTGGTGCGACTGTAGATTCAGTCTGATGAGAGGAAACACAGAACAACCACCATTAGGACCACGACACTGTCATTTCAAACACCACGATCACGTTTCTCATCTGATACACGTACCTTCGGTGCTGGAACAAAGACTAAAGTATCTGCAGATGATGTGGAGGAGAATAAAGATGATAAAGCTCCGGTTTTGTGTTTTTCTGGGAACAGGCTGCTGGACACCTGACCGACTGTATAATCTCCAGCATCTCCACCATCACCACTGCAACAACAACAATTAAGATTATAGAGCACAAAACCAATGTAAAACAAAGGTACCACGGTAATACCATCGTTATCATTGAAGAACCTTACACACACACATATATATATATATATATATATATATATACACACACACACATATATATATGTGTGTGTGTGTGTGTGTGTGTGTACTCTAAGGCTATTTCGTGAACTTATATATTATTTAAAAACATAGCATTGCACCGTTCAATCAACTGGTGTTTATTTAATGACAGTTTATAAATTTGATAAAAGAAAACAAACCTCTTTACAAACTGCTTCTTCTTCTTCATGATGTCACTCAGAGCGCATATCTGTGTAAAATCTTTAATATCTGTCAGATCTAATATGAACGAGCTAAACGCTTCTGTTGTTGAAGCTTCGCACAAACACGTTTATTTCGCTCACACGCGCGTGCGCGGAGCTTATCTGCCCCCGGAAACCACAAACACTGATCATCGGTTCCTGCCGCGGAATCATTCTCACTCGAAGACTCGCCTCGATAAACATGTCAAAAACGCGGGTTTAAATAGAAAAAGTGCATTTACCGATTGTTTTATCACCTGTTTGAATAAAACACGCGTAATAACAACAGCGCTCCTGAGGCCGCGGTTTGTTTCTCATCGGCGCGGAGTTAGGCGCGGGACCTCTTGACGTCACTTCCTGTTGCCGGTTCTGCAGGTAGGAATGATGCAGGAACATTTCATTCTGTTATAATTTATGTTATTCAGTATGTAACTCATTATTATTCTTGTCTGTGCTTATAGGGAATGTTTTATAATGATGATTTAGTATATAGAAACATGTCTGTCATCGCATACATTACTCATATCTCTCTCTCTCTATAAGTTAGTTGATTTATAGTGAATATAGTATTATGAAAACCCTGATCATTTATCTTTTGAATATGCTGCCAACTTATTGTTTATTGTATTCCAGATTTTTCATTAAAAAATGCCAAATTCTTCTTTGTTTCTCGCAGCTTTTCTCTTATTTCATCCCTCAGACTTATAAACAATAACAAAACCGCTAGATTTCTGATGTTTTGTGAGTTTATTTAAAGATGTGATTTAATTTTGATATTACGCTTTTCTTCTATATGTGTGTATTGTTGTATACTTGTGTTTTTTCTTTCTTTTCCTGTGTAATTCTTTCATTTGTGATCTCCCTGTTCGTGTATGTGATCATTTTTATATTATACACATAACCAGTCAAAAGTTTTTGAACAGTTTTTAATGTTTTTTAAACAAGTCTCATCTGCTCACCAAGCCTGCATTTATTTGATCCAAAATACAGCATAACAGTAAAATTTTGAAATATTTTTACCATTTAAAATATCTGTTTTCTATGAGAATATGTGTTAAACTGTAATTTATTTCTGTGATGCGCAGCTGTATTTTCAGCATCATTACTCCAGTCTTCAGTGTCACATGATCCTTCAGAAATGGCATATATTGTTATGATTTAATCGTTTTCTGGTGTTCTAATACATTTTTTTAGGTGTGTTTGTATAGTAATATATGCTGTATTTGGGTTTAATGATCCTAATGCATAAAAAGGTGAATTTAGATCTGATTTGTCTCATGTTTTCTCAGTGATTAATACAGATCATCATCATCATCATCGTCGTCTGATGAAGACTCAGGAGGTGTCGGAGGATGCTGTGGGCAGACGGGTGAGCTGTGATGGAGAGAGAGGAACTGTCCGATACGTGGGTCCGGTTCCTCCCACCGCAGGTCCGTCTCCGTTCATTCAGCTTTATACACTATATGGACAAAAGTATTGGGACACCCCCTTCTTTAGAACAGAAAAGGGCGCTTCCAAAACTGTGGTGGAACCATAATTCATGCATTTAAAAATGGTATTTTCATCTCTGTTGCAACAGTTTTGGAAGTGACTAAAATGACTGTATCCATATGTACAAGTCACTGGTGTTTGGTGATGGGTTTTTGGCTCTTAAAGTCACAGCAGAGGTGTTTTCTGCAGACCAGTCAAGACTCAATCAATCATGTTAGAATAGAAAAGGGTCCTGTCCAAACTGTTGCTATATAAAATTAAGAAGCACACAATTCCCTAAAATATCATTATATGCTTCAACATTAAGATTTGTACTAAAGCAGTCAAACCTGTTCATTAGAAGGGGGTGCCAATACTTTTGTCCATATTAATGTATGAGGTTTGGTCTTCTGTTCCTGCAGGTGTGTGGTTGGGCGTGGAGTGGGACGATCCGGAGAGAGGAAAACACGACGGGAGTCATGAAGGAGAGCGATACTTCACCTGCAGGTGCTCATCAGCGACCAAACAATTACAGTCCATGATATAAACATTAACAAAGCTTGTGTGTGTTCTCCATCAGACACCCGACGGGCGGCTCGTTCGTTCGGCCCAAGAAGGCCAGTTTCGGAGTGGATTACGTGACGGCTCTGAAGCAGCGCTACGAGGTGGAACTACAGGAGGTTATCGGAGAAGAGCTGACGATCTCCAGCAAAACCGTGATGATGGTCGGATTTGAGGACGTCAAGCAGAAACAGAGGTGAGGTTTGATTTTGTGAACTGTTGTGTTTCATATTTAAGGCTCTGTGTTCCACTTACACTGCTGTTCAAAATTTGGGATCAGCTGGATTTTTAATGCTTTTTAAAAAAGTCTCTTCTGCTCATTAAGGCTGCATTTATTTGATTAAAAATACAGGAAAAACAGTAATATTGTGAAATATTATTGCAATTTAAAATACCAGGTTTGTATTTTAATATACTTTAAACTGTAATTTATTTCTGTGATGCGCAGCTGTATTTTCAGCATCATTACTCCAGTCTTCAGTGTCACATGATCTTCAGAAATCATAATAATATGCTGATTTATTATCAATGTTGTAAACAGTTATATTTTTTTTGGAACCTGTGATCTTTTTTTTTTTTTTGATGACTAAAAAGTTAAAAAGAACAGCATTTACTCAAAATAGAAATCTTTTGTAGCAAGTCTTTACTGTCACTTTGTATCAATTTAACACATCCTTTTCTTTTAAAAAAAAGAAAGAAAACAAATGACTGACCCCAAACTTACAAAAGATTTCTATTTTGAATAAATGCTGTTCTTTTTAAGAAACCTGAAAAAAGTAGCACAGGTTATAAAAAATATTAAGTTTCCAGCATAGATAATAAATCAGCACAGAATGATTTCTGAAGGATCATGTGACACTGATAATGTATAATGATGCTAAAAATGCAGCTTTCCAACACGGAAATAAATTTAATTTTAAAATATATTCAAATAGAAACCCATTATTTTAAATTCCAATAATATTTCACACCATTAATGTTTTTTTCTGTATTTTAGATTAAATTAAATGCAGCCTTTAAACTTCTTTCAAATCTTTACACTAAAAATCCTACTGATCCCAAACTTTTGTAAATGTTTGTAAATGTAAATTTTGGATGTTTTCTTTCCACCACTCTGACATAAAAGACATATAATGGATGCAAAAACTTAAAATCGACAGCTGCATGAAAAAAACACTGTTTTTCCCTGCAGTGTCTCGTCTTAATGCACATCTAGTTCTATTATTAGGGAGGTTTTTTCAGAAGCTAAAATGCATGATGTTCTTTGTGCTCTCGCAGGCTGGAGAACCTGACAGAAATCGGTCTGAGGAGATGCGAGGTGTCTGGTCCAGGCCCGGAGAATGAGATCAGAAACACCACACCATGTATCCTTCAAAAACACATCAATGATGTTCTCAGACAGGAGCATATTAGAGAATACTAAAGAAACAAGATTTTTTTTGTCTTTTAGTGGATGCATAAGATTCCCTGAATTATCGTCACTCATATCGCTATCGCAATAAATACCAGAAATTATTGTGATATATTTTTAAGCCCATATCGCCTAGCGTGAAGCTTCTTTAACAGCGCCTCTCAGCGGCTCAGTCTCTGGATCTTTCTGGAAACCTGCTGAGCTCGTGGGAGGTGCTGGCGGCGATCACCGAGCAGCTGGAGTCTCTGCAGGAGCTGCAGCTCAGGTGAGGCCATCTGATCGCACCCGACATCATTTTAGTCCCTTCTGAGGTCCGCTTATGGGGTTTGAGCCTGTTTCAAAATCTCTGTGTAGCCACAACAGGTTGAGTATCTCCAGTGAGCCGAGCCGTTTAAGCCCCGCCTTCTCTCGTCTGAGGGTGCTGTCACTCAACAGCTGCGCGCTCACCTGGACTCAGGTCAGATATATGCATTCAGACGTTGTTTTGGTTTGTGCTTATTCTCTGGTGTATTGAATTGTATCATACTTAACAGTGCATACTTACTCACACACTACTGGTCAAACGTTTGGAATAATATATATATATATATATATATATATATATATATATATATATATATATATATATATATATATATATTTTTTATACTTTTTTTTATTAATGTTCTTCTGCTCACCAAGATTGCATTTATTTAATCAAGAATACACTAAAAACAGTAATATTGTGAAATATTTAAATTTATAATAATCCAATAAGTGTAATAATATTTTACAACATTACAAATTGTACAAATACAGCAAAACAGCAATATTGTGAAATACTTCAAAACAATATTAATATTGAATAATATTCAAAAACATTACTATTTTTACTGTATTTTCACAGTAATATTGTGAAATGCTTATTATAATTAAAGTAATACATAATAATTATGTAATTATTATTACTAAATTAACATAAATAATAATAGCAATTAATTATGATAAATTAATAAATAATAATTAAATTAATAATTCACTAATTACTTAACTGTAATTATATTTCACAGTATTACTGTAAAAATATAGTAAAAATTGTAATATTGTGACATTTTAAAGTTAATAATTCATAAATTAAATACATTTTAATAATATTTCACAATATCACTGTAAAAATACATTAAAAACAGTAATATGGTGAAATATTTAAAATTATAATTAAATTAAAAATAATTAATTAACTGATTAAACTGTAATATTTTACAATATTACTGTAAAAAACAGTAGCATTGTGAGATATTTAAAACGCATATATTAATTATATTTATTATATTAATACATTTGTTAATAAAAATAAATGCAGCCTTGAAGAGAACATTAATAAATTTGAATTATTCCAAACTTTTGATGTGGTTTGTGTGTGTGTGTGTGTGTGCGTGTGTGCGTGCGTGTGTGTGTGTGCGTGTGTGTGTGCGTGTGTGTGTGTGTGTGCGCGTGTGTGTGTGCATGTGTGTGCGCGCGTGTGTGACTGTGTGTGTGTGTGTGTGTGTGTGTGTGTGTGTGTGTGTGTGTGCGCTTTTTGTGTGTGCGTGTGTGTGTGTGTCTGTGCGCTTTTTGTGTGTGCGTGTGTGTGTGTGTGTGTGTGTGTGTGTGTGTGTGTGTTCGGCTCTGACCTCTGACCCGTCTGTGTTTGGCAGGTTCTCCACTGCGCCCCCATGTGGCAGAAGTTAGAGGAACTGTATCTCGCTGACAACGACATCACAGAGTTACAGAGGTACAGCACCGAATCACATTCACGTCGCAGAGCAGAAATATTCCTCATGTCTCAGGAACCAATCCTGCTTTCGTTTATCCAGACCACAACGTGTGCTACAGACTTTAAAAGTTCTGGATTTATCCAATAACCACATAGTCCAGGAGACGGTGCTGGAAATCTCACATTTACCCCGGTAAGAATGAAAAAATAATGAAGATGCAAAAAATATTGTATCATAACAACATCATAACTATGAAGTAATGTTTGAATCTTCAGTCTGGAGAAGCTGAATCTGTCCAGCACCGGTTTATCTGTCATTCAGTTCAGTGATGCTTCACCAGGTAACGCTGTATATTTCTATTTATAATGTGTGTGTACTGTACATGCATAAAATAAATACAAATAAAAACTATATTTTCATGCTGTGAAGGTAACAAGACGGCTTTGTTTCCTGCGCTGAAGACACTTTTACTAGACGACAACAACATTTCAGAGGTAAATATAAAAGAACATCATGTGAATGTGTTAAAGACGTCTCATTTTAGTGTCTGCATCACATTAAATCGACAAAAGTGATTCTATATACACAGTAAGTGTTTACAAGTAACTTTTGTGAAAATAGAATGACAAAATATGGGTGAAATAATGTTCCATCATCAGCGGAACAGATATATTTATGTAAAAATGACGCAACATACATATTCTGACCTGCTGTAATTAAAACAGTTCAAAGAAATGGTAAACATACTAAATTTGATTACATTTTAAATGATTAAACCTTCTTGCTGGCAAATGGGTAAAATCTAGTGATTGACAATTGATTGAAATAACAATTAATTAGACTTTTAGAGCTGCACCGTGATGCTTAAAGGTGTCATGTGACGTCGCTAAAAAGAACATTATTCGGTGTAATTAATATTTTGAATTAGTTTTTTGTTTGCACATTTTGTTTTCATTTTAATTTTAGTTAAAGTTTTAGTATTTGTTGTGTGTTTTTCTCATTTTTATTAGTTTTTGTTAATATGTTTTGATATACTTTTTAATATTTTATTTTCGTTTTATTTATTTTGGAACTTAAATTTAAACTAAACAAAATTAGAAATGTTGCCTCGCGACTTGCCAAAATAATTTTCTTATATATATATTACATATTACATTTATGCATTTAGCAGATGCTTTTATCTAAAGCAACTTGCGTTTGCTAAATGCATAAAAGTAAAATTTATTCAATTTCAGTTAATGTTTGTTTTTTGTTTTTTAGTAGTGCTGTCAAACGATTAATCACGATTAATTGCATCCACAATAAAGTTTTTGTTTACATAATATGTGTGTATTGTGTATATCATGTATATATATATATATATATATATATATAAATACACACGCATGCATGTATATATTTAAGAAAAATGTTATACATTAAATACATTTATATATGATATAAATGATATGAATATAAATATATACATGTAAATATTTTCAAAATATATGCTGTATGTGTGTGTATTTATATATACATACTAAATATACACAGTACACACACATATGTACACAAAAACGTTTATTTTGGATGTGATTAATGGTTTGACACTAGTTTTGAGTTTTGTAGTGGTTCTAGTTGTAGTTCTAATGATAGTAAGCTGAAATGTCTCTGCAGTGGCGTGTGGTGAACGAGCTGGAGAAGCTGTCGTCTCTGCTTCATCTGTCCTGTCGGAGAAACCCGCTGCTGCAGAGAGAGAAGAACCTGGAGACCGCGAGACAGATCATCATCGCCCGACTGAGTCGGCTGGAGCTGCTCGACATGAGACAGGTGACCCTCAAACACACATTAACAGGCAAGACTTGACTTCATCCTCCTGAAAAGTCATTTATAAGGTGGATATGGCTCATATAGTCTCAAAAGATCCTGATGATCAGATCTGAGACGCACTGATTTTTCTAGAAAATGAGTTGCTTCAGTAAGTGTTCATCTGGAAATATGACTGCAGTTATTCTGACGTTTACTTGATCAAAATCAGTCAAGATTTGACACTGAAGCAGCAGCTGAAGCTGGACGCTTCTACAATTACACTAACAGAGCTTTTACTGGATAAACAACTCTAAACTATCAATCAGAAGACATGAGGAGATCGAGTGTGACTGCAGAGTTTGATTGTTTAGAGGCCTGCAGTAGCTTTGTCTGGTGTTGTTGTCAGGTTTTGTCGGATGAGAGGAGGGGTGCGGAGCTGGATTACTGTAAGATGTTTGGATTGGCGTGGCTGAAGGCTGGAGGTCACCGCGAGCCGGAGAAGAACGACCCGAACACCGAGTTCATGAGCGAACACCCGCGATTCCTCGCGCTCATCCAGAGTGAGTCTGGCTCAAACCGAGCTGGAAGCTCCGCCCACAGAGGAATCTCATTGGTTCTGCTTATTTGCATATTAAA
Source organism: Acrossocheilus fasciatus (assembly GCA_036784905.1). Taxonomy (NCBI): domain Eukaryota; kingdom Metazoa; phylum Chordata; class Actinopteri; order Cypriniformes; family Cyprinidae; genus Acrossocheilus; species Acrossocheilus fasciatus. The sequence goes on along the minus strand of CM071948.1, from coordinate 30,344,683 downwards.
CATCTCTGATATGATCTTATAGAGACAGAGCGACACATAATCTAAAAACCACTCCCACACCGGACTTTGTATTGAGGGAAGCTGCCTTCTTGTCATTTCTGGCTTATAACAATAAAACAGAACAATGTCTAAAAGCTGCTGTGTGACGAGGTGTACAGCAAACAAGCTGAAAAACCCAGAACTACGTTTTTATAAGCTGTCAACCCCAAAAATAAGTGTTTAAGGACACAAAAGTAGAGCTCTTCGTGTTATGTGTGACCCTGGAGCACAAAAGCAGTCTTAAGTCGCTGGGGTATATTTGTAGCAATAGCCAAAAATACACTGTATGGGTCAAAATTATAGATTTTACTTTTATGCCAAAAATCATTAGGATATTAAGATCATGTTCCATGAAGATATTTCGTAAATTTCGTACCGTAAACATTTCAAAGCTTCATTTCTGATTAGTAATATGCATTGCTAAGAACTTCATTTGAACAACTTTAAAGGTGATTTTCTCAATATTTAGATTTTTTTGCTCCCTCAGATTCCAGATTTTCAAATAGTTGTATCTCAGACAAATATTGTCCGATCCTAACAAACCATACATCAATGGAAAGATTATTTATTCAGCTTTCAGATGATGTATAAATCTCTAAATTGACACTTAAGACTGGTTTTGTGCTCCAGGGTCACGTATTGCTCTGAGAACTATGCCCTCTGGAGGGAAACGTAATCTGCGACAGCAAACATTCATTATTTTTAACCAAATCAAAGGATTATTTCACCACCCGATGTGAAACTGAGAGGAGGACATATATTGAGAAACTAAATTTTATTGGTCTATGTCAGTTACCTTCCTTTTGTTTGAGAAATGATCCGACTGAATGGCCCAACGTGAAATATCCAAACAACTATTTGTCCTTAAATGCTTGTTTTTGCTTATAAATGCTTGTTTTTTTGCTGTACACCTCGTCACATTGCAGCTTTTAGACATTGTTCTGTTTTTTTGTTACAAGTCATAAATGACAAAGAGGCAGCTTCCAGCAATACAAAGTCAATGGAGAGCGTTGGATTGTCCCGCCCCCCTACCGGTGTGGGCGTGGCCTAAATGTGCTCTGTCTCTATGGATTTCTGTTGTATCTGGTTAAAACACTTTTTTGTTTGTTTGTTTGTTTTTCAGAGTACGGCGCTCCAGAGGAGGGCGAGCTGAAAGAACAGATACCATTTGCGCTAAAAAATCAATTATTAAGTACGAATCTTCCATCATCTCATCAATACAGATCATTAAAACCCTCACCATATGAACGTCTCTCAACGTCTCTGCTTTTATTTCAGCCGTAACGTTCGTTTGTCCGGAGGATTCGGAGAGGAAACCCATAGAGAAGAAGCTGCCAGGTAAACACGTGCTTTAGAAACGCCGACAGCGTCACGCGTGACGGATGTTTGAGGTGTTTTTCTGCTGTTTTCAGGCTCGATGATTGTTCAGAAGGTGAAGGGGCTTTTACATCGGCTGCTCAAATTACCAGGAGTGGAGTTAAAGCTCTCCTACACCTGCTCGCAGGTAAAACACACCCATAATCACAGAGCAAATCACAGCACACAAAATTTTAATTCATTTATTCATTACTTTAATTTTTACTTCCTACAATTATTGTATTTTTTAATATTTAAAAACCTTTTTTAGATTAACTTGCATTGCTTAATATATTTGAGATACTATTAGTTTTGTTAATATTTTAAATTAGGTTTTATCGTTATATTTTCTGTTTTCACTTTAATTTTAGTTCATTTTAATACTTATGTTGTGTTTTGTAATTTTATTAGTTTTTTAAATTTTTATTAATTTATTTTATTCATTAGTTTTTGTTTATTTTTAGTACTTCAAATTAAAATAAACGAAAATAAGAAATGAAAGTAGCTGACATACAAGTTTAGTTTGTTTTTGTATATCTAATTTTATTTCAGTTAACGTTTATCTTATGTCAAGTAACAAAATTTTTTTTTTATGGTTTTGGTAATTTTATGTGTTTTTGTCATTTTAACAGTTTTTTTTGTTTTGTTTCGTACTTGCATTGCCTAATATATTTGAGATACTATTAGTTTTTGTTAATATTTTACATTAGGTCTTATCATTATATTTTCTGTTTTCACTTTAATTTTTGTTAATATTAATACTTTTGTTGTTTTGCCATTTTTACTAGTTTTTGTTTTACATACAGTTTGTTATATAGTTTTTACATTTATTTTATTCATTAGTTTTAGTTTACTTTTAGTACTTCAAATTAAACTAAACGAAAATAAGAAATGAAAGTAGCTGACATACAAGTTTAGTTTGTTTTTGTATATCTAATTTTATTTCAGTTAACGTTTACAACGTTTTTTTATGGTTTTAGTTTTGGTTGTTAATTTTAGATAGTTCTAGTAATTTTATGTTTTTGTCATTTTTGTTTTGTTGTATAGTTTTTATTAATTTTTACGTACTACTTTTAGAAGCACTAATGAAGCTGAAATGAAATAAGTTATGTGATATCCCATCCTATAGATGGCCGGCAGAGAGATTGAGATTGATAACGATCTGAAGCCGCTGGAGTTTTACTCGGTGGAAGAAGGCGACAGAATTCTGGTGCGCTGGTCCTCATGAAACCGCAGGGAATTGTGGGACACTTGAGCCTTACGGACTGACCGTCACTCGGATCAGAGCGAGTCCATCAGCTTCTGCACTGACCACTGAAATTATTCCTCCAGAAAACAAAGCATTGCCAAAAGCATAAACTATTTATTTTAGTATTTCGTTTGGATCCTTCAGTGTCTGTGCGAATCATTACAGTCTCTCACCACCAGATGGCGCTTCATTTCGCTGCACCACACATACCTGGAGCAAATATTCCAGAAAGACACTTTATAAGATCACGTGAATCTCATAAAGAAATGTACAGGTCACATTTCACCCCAGTAACAATGTTTGTTTTTCACATTCAAATAAAATAAAATTCAGTACAGCATACAGCAAAACTGTACTTTCATGTGACGCTTAAATTATAAAGTACACTTGTGAAACAGTTTATTCCCATGTTACAGGAGGCAACTGAAAATTGCTTAAATGTGCTTAATTGTCATTTAAAAAATGTCATGATGCTAAAAATAATAATAGTAGCCATTGCAATTTTTTTTTATTATTATGATTTTTGGTAAAATGACCAGGATTGTCTTGACATGATTCATGAAATTTAACTACATATTAAACATAGTAATTATGTTTGCAAATCTGTGGGGTCTGAATCATTTATATAAAAGTACTCATTTACCAAACGGTGTTTTGTTAAATCACTGTTGTAAGCCTATGTTAATTACTTATTTTAGAGCTGTCCGGACGGATTTAAACTTTATATTTTATTAAATAGTTTTATTAAAACTTTATACTTAGTTTTTCCTTGCACAAAAAAGTTTTTCCTTGCATCACTAGACGTGCTTTTTAAAATCATTAGCGATGTCGAAATTCGAAAATGAATGGCTCTTTTGAACTAATTATTGCTAGTGAATCGCTTGAAATCAACGATCGAAGTCACGAGTTTCAATTTGAATCAATCGGAGCGATTCTAGCATAAATGAATCACTCAATTTGACTTTGTAGCTTAATTCACTATATTTGAAATAGTTTGAGGTGCAGTTCAATAGGAATCAGTTGAAAGCATCCAGTCACTTCATTGTGAATGTTAAATTTATCAGCCTTTATTGTAATAAATATATATTTTTTTAATTATTGTTGTGTATTGTCAGTGTAAAAAGAGCAAATGGGAGAAGCATGAACACATCAGAACTGCTGGTTTGTTGGAATTGTGAGACAGATTTGCAGTTACGAGAAAAAAAGTCAGAACTCTGAGATTAAAAGTTGCAAAATATTTAAAATGTAAATGAAATGTAAAAAAAAATAAAAATAATTTCGAGGTTAAAAAGTTGCAATTACCTTTTTTAATCCGTGGAGGAAAATGAGTTAAACATTTTGAAACTCCGAATTGCGTCGTGATTCACTGTTTCAGCACTAAATGGATCGCGGATGGCGAATCGTTTGATTCAGATCGGGACTTCGGAGCAGGTTCATGAATCTTTTGATTCAGATCGGGCTTCCGTAGTAAAGTTACAGTTTTCAGTTCAAGTTTATTTAGCGCTTTTCACGATACAAATCATTGCAAAGCAGCTTTACAAAAAAGTTTAAATTAAAGTTTCTACATTATATTTAGTAGCTTATCAGTGGTCAAGTTAATATCCAGAAATGTACAGTAAAAATCATGCAGGTAGTTAATGATATGTAATCAAACAGTCGGTGAACACTATTACCAACAATGATTATATGTTGCAATCAAATTTATAGCACAATTTGGTAGTTTTGTATTGTTTCACTGTAAAAAAATAAATAAATAAAAATTTGAGCCAACTTAAAATTTTAACGCAACCAGCTTCAGCAGATTTTTGAGTTTTCTCAACTTGTTTTAAGTTTATACAACAAAAAGTTGAGACAATTCAAAAATCTACAAAAAATAAGTTGAGAAAACTCAAAAATCTGCTGAAGCTGGTTGCCTTAAAATTTTAAGTTGGCTCAAATTTTTTTTTTTTTTTTTTTTACAGTGTGGTTCACAAATAAATGTCTATGTTTATGTCTATTTGCTAGTGATGTTAAGTTCAACACGGAAGCTCTGAAGCTTGTATAAAAAACAACAACAACACATTTCACATTAAAGCACTGTATGGGAGCTTGATTGGTTTTGGGAAAAGCACGTGATCTATGACGTCCGAAACTTCATTCGCCTGAAAACCACGTGACTGCTTCAGTATCTGGTTCAAACAAAGCCAACCTCAGTTTTGTATTGTTTCCTTTTAATGTGTTATAGCATTCCTTTTTTTATTTTTGTTTTTAAGCGAAATTTATATATTCAGCTCAAAAAATGAACTTTTTTGAAAATAACAGTCTAAGGACTGAGGCGGATTTAATTTATGAATTTATGTTTTATTTATTTGAATTATTTTAGTGCCAGTACACCGACACAAATGAATGACTAATGGCCATATATAAAATATAATAAAACAAAGAATCAGTTGTAGAACCAGATGTGAAACCATCGGCTGTAATGGAACACAAGTTATTTTTATGACTAGATGACCACAGAATAAACCGTTTTGAGAAGCTTCGAGTAATGAACCTTTTCCAATATAATTGTGTTGAAAGCTTTGGTGGTTCAGAATGCTTCACTTCATCATTATTACTGTTTGCCTAAAAATAGCCTTATCAACTTATACGTTATTTTAAAACAAATTATTTCAAGAAGTCAAAACATCAGCAGCATAAGCTCTTACCTGCTCATAAGACATATTTTTCGGACATCCGTCTTTCTTTCGTTTCATTTTGATGTCGTTCGTGCTGATAAACGATTATCTGTAATCACGATCATTTACCGCGGCGCCGCAATCGGATTCATCCGCGCAGAATCGCGGAGCCGAAGCACAACTCACGTGACGACCAAAACAATCTTCCTCCGCGAGTTACTGTAGTTTCATGCTTCAGCCGCTCGAGGGACTAAAGCTACATAGTGTAGCTTGAAGCACTAAAAATAAAAATACATTTATAAATCAGTCTTTTAAATACTTGATTTATTATTGTACCGTATGAATTGTTTCCAAATGTCTTATGTAGACTCGTATAGTCCCATGTGTGTTGGTCGAGACCGAGTCATTTTGAGCTCCGTTTGAAGTCAAACATCTGCTGGTGTCTGAAAAGCTACAGCAGGAAATACAGATCATCCAACCTGTTTGTTAAAATGTCTGAAATACACAGAAACTCGCCAAAAATAAACATAGCTGTCAGATCCACCTGCAAGCTGCATTATTTATAAGTTAAAGGGCCAGTTTCTCAAGTCTGATCTGAAGAATGTGAGTGGAGGAATAAAACACAACAGACTCAAACATCTTAAAAAATGTGTTTTAATTGAACAGCTGTACAAAACACAGTCTCTCTTCCTTCCTCTGTCCAGCTGTTTCCACAGTGGCCCGCCTTCCCATCATGCGGTGTGTAAACAAAGAGTGTGATTTTCCATATGAGGCTCTCATCCAGATGGACTGTCTGAGTGTAAACATCATATAAAACGACCTGAAACAGGCCCCCGAGCACCAGAGAGGAAATACGGAGCCCATAAAGATGATGTGGTTGTGATATTTACAATAAACAAAAAGAAATTCTTCGCCTGGCATTTTAAAAGTCAGATTACAATACAATTAAGTAAGTAATATTTTACCTAAATCAGAATGATTGCAGATAATATCCATCCCAGAATGCAACCCTCCCCTATAAATGTATCCCAGCAGCCCAAGAGCTGAAGGACAGCTACAATAAAAAATAATATTTATTTATCTAACTATCAGCTAAACTGTCAAGATGCACTCAGATTCAAGTGGTTTTAGTAGGGATGCACCAATACAGACATTTAAAATGATAAATAGCTTTGTAAATGGATATTTGTTTCATTTCATCAATTTGTTATTATATATAAACATTATATAAATATAAATCAAAATGTTATGACGGTTAAACACTAATACAGACAACTTATATTTTTTTTATTAACAATTATCAATATAACTGCTGATATTATACACATTTCATATTTTACCTGCCTTAAAAAAAGTTAACAGTAGAGATGCAATCTAGAGTTTCTCATGCGAAAAGTAAAATAATACATAAAAAAATATAAATGTGCAGTAGAAAATATGGAGAATTATGGAAGCTTGTTTCTGCCATATACTGTAGATTAAAAACAAAAGGTTACTATGATTTTTTTATCTCTCAGTTATAAAATATATAAATATTTCAAAGAATTGCAAATTATAAACTCAGAATTGTGAAGTATAAATTTGCAATTGTGAAAAAAAAGAATTGCGTGAGGAAAACTCAGGATTCCGATAAAATAGTCAGAACTACAAGATGTAAACTCGCAATTGTAACAAAGTAAAAATTTAGCTAAAAAGTCGCAATTACCATTTTAAAGTTTTTATTCCATGGCGGAAACAAAACAAAACAAAACCAGAATTGCATGATATGAAGTCAGAATTCTGAGGGGGGAAAAGTCAGAATTGTGAAAAGTAAACTCAGAATTCCAATAAAAAATTCAGAATTGTGAAAAGTAAACTCCACATTCCAATAAAAAAGTCAAAATGGTCAAAGGTAAACTGTGAATTCCGAATAAAAAATTTAAAATTGCAAAAAGTAAATTCGGAATTACGATAAAGTCAGAATTGTGAGAGAAAACTCAGAATTCCAACAAAAAAAGTCAGAATTGTGAAAAATAAACTCAGAATTCCAATAAAAATGTCAAAATGGCGAAAGGTAAACTGTGAATTCCAATAAAAAAATTAAAATTGCAAAAAGTAAATTCAGAATTAAGATAAAGTCAGAATTGTGAAAGAAAACTCGGAATTCCCCCAAAAAAAGTCAGAATTGTGAAAAATAATAAGTAAAAAAAGTAAACTGAGAATTCCGGGGAAAAAAAGTCAGAATTGCAAAAGATAAACACAGAATTTCAATAGAAAATTCAGAATTTTGAAAAGTAAACTCCAAGTTCCAATTTAAAAAAAAAATCTAAATTGTGAAAAGTAAACTCTGAATTCCGATAAAAAATGTCAGAATTGCTAGATGTAAACTTACAACTGTGAGAAAAGTAGCAATTACCTTTCTTATTTTTTTATTCCGTGGTGGAAACAAGCTTCCATACTGAACTGTTCATTACTGTTGGATGACTTTGAAAAAAGTGAATCCCTGATATTATCTGTGTATATTATCAGCCTCATCAGACTGACACAATGACCAAGAACACTGATATTGGCAGATGCGATATGAATTTATCAGGTGCATCCCTACTGTATTGATTATCTTGATCCGAGTGGACGGATCAGTAATGAGGAACTCAAATCCTTCCCTCTTCAGTCCTCAGTGTCTCAGTGTCACGTAAGCTCAGAAATTCTCGTCCTGCTCGACACACGAGCCGTCTTTGGCATCGGGACAGCGGCAGGTGAATCCGCCCGGCCGCGGCAGACAGAGATGTGAGCAGCCGCCGTTATCACGAGAGCAGTAGTTCACGCCTGTGGGCCACAGTCATGTGATTAAAACGAGTTCAGATATTACAGTCGTTTATGATGAGAATAGCCTGAGCTCAGACCTGCAGGGCATTGTGGGTAAGTCACAGTGATGCCGTATGTACGAGAACGTCTCTGAGGAAGAAACTCCTCCACTTCCATCCCATCATGACGGTCCATAGCAACCACTGCTTCCCTAGTGACAAATCAAATAAATAAATAATTGTAAAATAAACTTTTAAATAAATTATTAAAAAAATAAATAAATAAATACAAATAAGATGCTTACTAAAATTTAAGTAAAGAATGTTCAATTAAAATAAATAAATCAAAAATAAAAACAAATCAACTAACTAAATAACGACTCATACAAATGTAAAATGAAAAAAATCTTTTTAAAATAAAAACAATAAAAATTAGACACTAAAAATTAAATTATAAAAATGGTCAAATTAAAATAAAAGCTATTAAAATAATACACTAGCCAACTAACTAACAACTAACTTTAGTTTCATAAAATGAAAACAAACAAATCTTTTTAAAATAAAAACTATAACAATAAAACATGTATATGGAAATTAAATAATAAAAACGTCAAATTTAAATAAATTATTTAACAATAAAACGAAAAAAAAATAAGGTACTTACTAAAATTTAATGAACTATATAAAATAAAAATGTAAAATTAAAATAAAAAAATCATAACAATTAATCAACAAACCAAATACATAAATAAATCAAACTAAGAAATTAGAAATTAAATCATAAAATATATATAATATAATAATCACTTTAAAAAGAAAACAATCAAAATAAAACTCTTATTAAAAATTAAATCAGAAAACCATTAAATTAAATTAATAAAAAAATAAAAACGTTTTCTTAACGTCCATATTTAACAACACGTTATTAAACATCAACCTGATTCAACCTGATTCTTTTGAATCATTAAAAGAACTGATTCACAAGAGACATTTGTTTGTGAATCGGACGGCTCTGAAGTAAAACCAAATATGACGTACCTTCTCCAGTCAGTGTAGTAGAGGTTTCTGCCGTAAGACACGATGGCGAACGGATACTGAATCCCTTCTATCAGTTTCCTCCTGAAACGAGAGAACGGATCCACACACTCCACCTTACGGGTTCCTGAAACAAAACAGTTATTAAAAATGAATTAAATCATAAAAATGTAAAACTAAAATATATAAATCATTTAAAAATAGAAACAATCAAAATGAAACCTGAAAAATGAATCAAATTCAAAAAATCATAACAATGTTAAATAAAAATATTAAAAAACAATCAAAATACAAAAATAAATTGATTAAATCATAAAAACGTTAAATTATAATAAATAAATATTTAAGAAACAACCAAAATAAAACACAAAAAAATAATTATAAAAATACAAATTAAAAATAAAGAAATCAAATAAAACACTTACTATGAAATAATTCAATCATAAAATGCTAATTTACTTTTTAATTTTAATTAAATAATAATAAAAAAATGCTAATATGCACTACAACTGAAAATTCATGCTTCTAGCCTGATTGTGAATCAATCAGTGGCATTATTATAAAGAAAGAAAATATCAACAATAATAACCAAACGTGAATCATGATTGATGTTGCTGAATGAATGTGAAGCTGACCTGCGTCTGCCCAGCAGAGCTGCCTGCTCTGAGGGTCAAAGGTCAGAGCGTTGGGCAGCCCCAGCCCTTCCTGCACCAGCACCGTCCTGTCGCTGCCGTCCAAACCGGAGCGCTCGATCTTGGGCCCGTCTCGGCTCCAGTCGGACCAGTACAGGTATCTGGAGGACAGAAAGACGTGTGTCATATATGTGACCCTGGAGCACAAAAGCAGTCATAAGCAGCACAGGTATATTTGTAGCAATAGCCAACAATACACTGTATGGGTCAAAATTATCCATTTTTCTTTTATGCCAAAAATCATTAGGATATTAAGTAAAGATTATGTTCCATGAAGATATTTTGTAAATTTCCTACCATAAATATACCAAATTTTAATTTTTGATTAGTAATATGCATTGCTAAGGACTTCATTTGGACAACTTTAAAGGCGATTTTCTCAATATTTTGATTATTTTTGCACCCTCAGATTCCATCTGTGTGGCTTCGCCAATGTGGGTTTTTTTTTTTGGTCGATCAAGCCTCTTCTGGTCGACTAATGATTAGTCGACTATTAGGGGGCAGCCCTACATATGTGTGTGTTTTCTTCAAAGCTGCGTGACCAGCACACGTACCCGGAGGCGGGGTCAGCGACGATCGGTCGCGGGTTGATAAGGTCACTGTCAAAGATGACGCGCCGCTGACTGCCGTCCAGTCGGGACACCTCGATACGGTCCAGTATGGAGTCGGTCCAGTACATGTTTCTGGAGATGTGATCGATGGCGATTCCTTCAGGGCTGCCCAGATCTGCTCATAGAACAACATGCAACGCGTTTCCATAACTACAGCTTGATAGGTTTCAAAAAACAAAATGATGCAGAATTTTTGAAGTAACATTTGAAGTAACATTTGTCTGTAACATTTAATAAAAGCTCAAAGCAAGTGCCATTTATTTAACATTTTTTATTTATCATAGGGTTTCCCAAACTGGGGTTCATGAGTGAGCTGACTGAAATCTAATAATTACTAAAAATTAATTAAATATTTAAAATTTAAATAAATTAATTGTTTTAAAAGGAAAAAAACGCTTCAAAGTAAAACACTTTAAAATTAATAAAATCATAAATTATAAAACAATAAAAAAAACAGGTTTTGACATACACCTTCCAGGTGTGCCCTAGAATTTAAAATAAATACATAATTAAAAAAAACACAATTGAAATAAAACACTACAACAATTATATCATAAAAATCGTATATTATAATAAATAAATCATTTAAAAATAAATCAAATAAAAAATTATAAAAACAATGGAAAATGTATTAACCACTAATTAAATCGTAAAAAGGTAAAATTAAGATAAATAATTTAAATAAATCAATTAAAATAAAACACTAAAAAAGTAATAATAAAAATGTACAATTAAAATAAATCATTCTTTAAAAAATCAAAACAATCAAAACAAAAGACTTACTAAAAACAAATTAAATCATAAAAATGTAAAATTTAAATAAATCTTTCACAAATAAAAAATCACTATAAAATGCTTAATAAAAATATATCATAAAAATGTCAAATTTAAATAAATCATACGAAAATAAAAATAATAAAAATAAAACACTTACTAAAAATTAATTAAATTATAAAAATGTAAAATGTAAATTAAAAAAATCATATTTTTAAAAAATCATCATAAAACTTAAAAAAATATAAATTATTTTATATATTTACATGCATTGTCAAATAAGTATAAACCAACATCAGAGAACCGTAAATAAGCAAATGTATTGTTAGATTTTTGAAATAATAACTCAAAATCTCAGTACATAACTAACAATCTAAAGTAAATATTTGAGGTCAAAGTGGTTGAGCTGATAAAAGCGCCAGGGACATTGAGTTAATCAGTATGATCGGTGTTAGAGAGCCGCTCACCTTTAGTGATGAGGACCGAGGTTTCTCCGCCCTGCAGCTTCACTCGGCTGATGGAGGGTTGAGTGATATCAGACCAGTAGATCATCTGCTCCACGCAGTCGAACGCCACCGCGATCACCACTTTACCCTGCAGACATCAACACAAGACCAGCTGGAGACACAGCCACACAACAGAGAACGAGGAACGGCCCACGAAACATGACCATGTTTTTAATATTGAACATGCTGTACGGAACGAAAATATTCAGAACAGCTTCACACTCACACAAGTTAGTTTGCAGTAAAAAGTCATTTTACATATATAGCTAATTATAAATAAGTACATACTGTACATACATAAATAAATATATAAAGGTTAAAATGTAGCAAAATATGAAGAACGAAGGAAACAATACGGTTAAAATGTAAGTTTTTTTTTTTTAATTAAGCTTAAAAAATTTTTTTTTTAAAATAATATATATATATATATATATATATATATATATATATATATATATATATATATATATATATATATATATATATATATATTATTATTATTTTTTTAAATATATAAAAGTAAAAAAAAAGTTTATTTTTGATTGAAATTTTAAAAACTAAATCTGCAGCATGAAGGAGCAGTCAGTTTGACTCTGAATGGGTTTGTCTGGATGGAGAATCTCAAGCATCCCACACATGATGGTCAATCAAAGTCTGACCAGTGCTGTCAGAGACCAGCAAAATCACGTCTTGTTGACTAGTTTTCTGCTGGAATGTGTCACACTGACTCATGACTGTCTGTGGTCACAAGAGCAGTAAACTGAGGTTTTGTCATATTTCAGTGCAGATGATGTATAATTGGGACAATTTGACAGTTTCTGGATCCATTTAGAAACAATTTTCCATCATATAGTGGCTCCGAGAAACTAAAATAATGTCTGACCATCATTTTCTTCAACAAAACATCTATTGTTTTAGCATTTCAAACCCAACGAACTTCTGTCTGTAAAAACATTTTGTTGTAAAATGTTTGTGCATCTTTATTTACAAAAATGACACTTGCTTTTATATTTTGTGTGCAATTTAAGTGTGACTTAATTTTTCATGCTTGTTTGTTTGTTTGTTTATAATTTAACACCATGCCAGTTAATAAGGCTATTTTCATGGCAAAAAAAGGTTCAAATGTAGCAAAATATAAAAGAATAAATTAATTAATCAATTAATCATTTAAAAAATTAAAAGGATAAAATTGAGCAAAATCTAAATAAATAAATGTAAAAATGAAAAAAGGTTGAAATGTAGCAAAATATAAATATATTGTTTTAAATGAATAAATTAATGAAAAAAATTAAAAAAGGTTAAAATGATGCAAAATCTAAATGAATAAATAAACAAGTTAATTCATTAATAATTTAAAAGGGTTCAAATGTAGCATAATATAAATAAATTTAGAAAGTGTTCAAATGTAGCAAAATGTAAATAAATGTAAAAATTAAAAAGTTAAAATGTAGGAAAATATAAATGACTGAATAAATAAATTAATAAATAATTTTAAAAATTAAAAAAGTTAAAATGTACCAAAATAAAATGAATGAATAAATAAATTATTTATTTACATGTTGCTACATATAACTTTTTTTAATTTTTAAAATTACTAAGTACATAAATGTAAAATTTAAAAAAGGTTAAAATGCAGCAAAATCTAAATAAATAAATGAATGCAAAAATTTAAAATGTAGCAACAAATAAATAAATAAAAGAAAGTTAAAATGTAACAAATGTAAACAAATAAATATAACTTTATAATTTAGCTGTGACTTCACTTTTTTGTTTCGGGGCCTCTATGTGTGTCTAATATTCTCACATGTCTCGCATGTTGCAGTGTAAATGAGAGGAAGTTCGTCAGAACGAGAGGATGACGGTAATTAACTCACAGGTACGTGCAGAACGGTCTTCGACTCGTCTTTGATCATCCGGTTGCCGTCCAGCGGGATGTGATCGATCTTGCCGCTTTGGGCGAATAAGAGGTTTGCTCCAGGAGTCAGAGGACTGATGTCAGATCGGGGGGTGGGGCCAATGAGGGGCGGAGCCACATTGTGATCAATACCTACGAAAAGAGGGAAAAATGTCCAATTAAAATTAAAAAAAATAATTAAAAATTTCCAAATAAAAATCCTTAATAATACAACAATATTCAGACCTTTTTGTGTGACTTATGTGCAAAATGTGATAATTTTCACTTATGTGCAAAACCAAACCTTATATAAACCTTAATAGTTCTCACACATTACAAAAAATTATAAACAGTATTGCAACTATTTTAAAAATAAAAAGTGTGGAAAAGCACATAATCTCTGTGTGCTTTCCTGAAGCTCAAACCGCAAATGCATGGTGCTCACAACGGCAAAAATCATGGGTTCGATTCTCGGCTAAATTGTATGCCATCAATGCGGTGTATATTGCCATTTAAAAAATTTTAAAGGGTAAAATGTTGCAAAATCTAGATGAATGTAAAAATTTAAAAAGGTTAAAATGTAGCAAAATAAAATGAATGCATGAATAAATTCATTATTTATTTAGATTTTGCTACATTTTAACCTTTTTTAATTTTGAAAATTAATTACTTAAATGTAAAAATAAAAAAAAGGTTAATATGCAGCAAAAACTAAATAAATAGTTAAAAATGCAAAAGGTTAAAATATAGCAAAATCTAAATAGATAAATGCTAAAAAATTAAAATGTAGCAATAAATAAATAATTATAAAAATAAAAGAAGGTTGTAATATTGTAATATGAATGCTGTATACATATTCCACGACACATCAAAGTGTTGAAACGAGAGAAGACGCCGCAAAATATCCGAAATTAAAATCATAGGTTAATCAGCAACTCAAATTGAGCGGCAGCATCATATAAAGGTGTTGTATGTGATGGGGCCGGTCTGTGCTCTTACACATGGGTCTGCTGCCCGGCTCGGTTCTGGACCCGGGGACCTCCTGTCCGGACGAGTCGACGCACCAGCACTGACCGATGCTGGCGTGACACTGCAGGGGTTCGTAAGCGCCGTAAGCGTCACAGCTGGGCACGTACTGACCGACGGCCGGACGCGGACGGAAGAAGAAGTATCCGCCCGACGAGGACGAGGACGCCTGGGCTGCTTCTCTGTGACGCTCACACGCCGTCTGCTCTCCATCTGCAACAAACACACCGTCAGATGATCAACAATCTGTCATTTTAGTGCTCTTTTGCAATAAAGAGTGGCATATAGTCTAAGGATGCAACAATACAGTCCACGGTTCAATACGTACCACGGTTTTCGGTTCGGTTCTGATAGCTTGTGTGTTTTTTTGCAACAACAACTCCTGTAAACCTCTGTACACTGGAAAAACGTGGATTTTTATGTCTGCTTAATATTTCTTTTGAGAGAGGTATATTTTCCAGATTTTTACCCCAAATAGAATGGAATGTGTGTTTCATTAATTCTGGACGCCAAAATCTAAATAAATATAAAAATTCAAAAAGGTTCAAATGTATCAAAATATAATTAATTAATTAATTAATAATTTAAAAAGGTTCAAATGTAGCATAATATAAATTAATTAATAAATTTAGAAAGTGTTCAAATGTAGCAAAATCTAAATAAATAAATTAATTAATTAAAAATGTAAAAAAAGGTTAAAATGTTGCAAAATCTAAATGAATAAATAAACAAGTAATTCATTAATAATTTAAAAAGTTTAAAATGTAGTATAATATAAACTAATTAATTAATTAAAAATTGTAAAAAAAGGTTAAAATGTTGCAAAATCTAAATGAATAAATAAACAAGTTAATTCATTAATAATTTAAAAAGGTTAGAATGTAGCATAATATAAATAATTTAATTAATAAATTTAGAAAGTGTTAAAATGTAGCAAAATATAATGATTGAATCAATAAATTAATTATTTCTTATCATCTCTAATATAGTCACTTCAAGAGTATTTACTGAATCTAAACACACAGTCACAGTCACAGTTACTCTGTTTTTCACAGTTAAAGACAATATATTCACATTCACATGATGAAACGATCTCTGTGTGTCTGAGAGCCGGTGGTTTCTGTGTGTCTGGTTTTTGGGTCCCGGGGCCCTTCAGAAGTGGATCTGGTGAGATTGTGGTGACATCTGCTATAGATGATCTATGAGACCGTCCTCCATTCAGCCGCACAACACTCATGACATTAATATTTATATATTTTGCATGAGGAACATAAAGAACGTGAAGTCTAGTTTTAGGATTGGTTTTGCATTGTGATGATAATCTTACTGACTATAATTTATAATAATAGTATATTTCCCTTTTAAATTTTCTTTATTTCTTTATTGCAAAAAAAAGTGCAATTGTAAGAACACATCACAGCAGCATTTGTTGCACTCAATTTAATTAATGCTGAATTATTTAAATTTTGTTTTATTTTATAAGTCTTAAAAATCCTAAAAAGTTAAATAAAATTAAATAAATAAATAAAATGTTAATAAATGTTTTTGGTCTTAATGTGATTCATTTTTATTTAATTTTTATTATTAGACATTTTATTTATTAGTTTTATGTAATAATGTTTTTAGCAATTTTTTATATTTTAATTTTAAAAATATAATTGCATCTGGTGACATTCACAGAGAACATTATTCTGAAGTGTAAAAAAAAGAAGCTTTTAAAGCTTTTAAAAGTTTGTGTATAAGGCTCGAAGTCCAAAGTTGTGGTAAATTTAATTCATGCAGAATTAATTTAATTTAATTTAATCATTGTATCTTGACAGAATTATTTTAATTAAAATATTATATAAATATATATATAATATAAAATCCTAAAAAGGCCCTAAAAAATAAAGAAAGAAACAAACAAACTTTAAAATCAACATGAAATCCAAATGGACTCTATTTACTATCTGAATATATGTTGTTATTATTATTATTATTATTATTATTATTATGATTATTATTAAATATTTATATAAATATTTTAATTGTAAAATATAATTATTGTATCTAGTGACATCAACCAGAGAACATTATTCTGAAGTAAAAAAAATAAAAAAAAATATTTCCATTATTATAAATTATTTCCACAGCAGCATTTGTTGACCTAATTTTAATCATTGTATCTGGACAAGATGATTTTCAATACAGTATTACAATCCTAAAAATCCTGAAAAAAGGCCCTAATAAAGAAATGAATAAATAAATACTCATATATTTACTGTAAACCATCCAAACACACACATACCTCCACTGAAAGGGCTCATATCATGTATTTATCTTTTTATTTGTTAGCCAAGCTAATTTATTTTGTGCCAAAAACAGTCAAAATGTAGTTTTTAATTATTGCTTACTTAGGTGCTACACAAACACACAAACAGCGCCTGCTTTCACACACTTTGCCACATTTCACCAGTTCTTCTGCTGTTCAGGGACAACAGTATCTGTGTTGGTTCCTCCTCATTACCTCATCGAGAGGATGAGACGTTTCCGAACACAAAGGAAGACAAACAGAAGGACCTGTGACAGATAACGCTAGCATACAGGCCTGAACGCTTGAAGCAAGCGTGAATGTGTCGGCTGTAATTATCACGGCGTCAGAGACGTGACATCTGCCCTCAAATTAGGAGAACACGTCACGCTTGTCAAACGCACACCGACAGACACAGACTCACTGAAGGGCTGTGAAATATTCGCCGCAGGGGAAAATGTGCAGAAGCGTCTCACGTCTTTCTTTTTTTTTTTTTTAAAGGAAATTATATATTTTGTGTTAAGAAAATAAAACCTAATTTTAGGATCAATAAGATTTTCCTAAATTAATTCGCTGAGTTATTTATTAAAAAAAATAGATTTAAAATCAGTATATATATATATATATATATATATATATATATATATTAGAATCTATATAATCTGATATTTATTAATTTTAATTTATATGCATATATTTGTAATATTTAATAGTGCTGTCAAACTATTAATCGCATCCAAAATAAAAGTTTTTGTTTACATTATATATGTACAGTATGTGTATATTTATTATGTATATATAAATACACACGCATACAGAATATATTTTGAAAATATTTACGTTTATTCATTTATATATTCATATACTTTTATAATATATATATATATATATATATATATATATAAACATAACAATTTTCTTAAATATATACATGCATGTGTTTGTATTTATATATAGATAATAAATATACACAGTATACACACATACATTATGTAAATAAAAACATTTATTTTGGATGCTGTTAATACTGAAAATACTGTTTCCAACATTGATAATAATCAGAAATGTTTGTTGAGCAGTAAATCAGTATATTATTATGATTTCTGAAGATCATGTGACACTGAAGACTGGAGTAATGATGCTGAAAATACAGCTGCGCATCACAGAAATAAATTACAGTTTAACACATATTCACACAGAAAACAGATATTTTAAATGGCAATAATATTTCACAATTTTACAGTATTTTTGATTAATTAACTGTATTTTTATATGAATTTTTGTGGTTATATATAACCTGCACATGGTTGTGAGAGTCATCTGTTTTTTGTGAGCAGGTGAATATTCCGTAGCTGTCAGTGTGAAGGTGCTGTGAGCTCTGATGTTGCTCCAGATGATCAGTACAGTATATAAAACACAAGCAGAACAAAGAACAGAGACGGCAGACACATTCCTGGCCGCCTCTCGAGAGGCGTGTTGAGACTGAACGCGGCTCTATATGAGAACCATATGATAATGTAAACCAGGCCGAGCGAAGCCCCCAGACGAGGAGGAGGGAAAACACTCGAGACAAATTACAATGAGTGCTTCTTATCTGACCATCGCCAATAAACAGACGCTTTCACGGCCATGAGAACAGTGTGGGAGAGAGAAACCGAACGAGGCACCGAACGACACAAATGAAGAAACAGCGTCCTGTCGCCACTCATGTACTTTAAAGTCAACATTAAATCCAAATGAACTTCATTTACTGTTTAAATATGTGACCCTGGACCACAAAACCAGTCGTAATGTTCCATTTTTCATCTGAAAGCTGAATAAATAAGCTTCCATTGATGTATGGTTTGTTAGGATTTTTAATAAAATTGTTATTAATAAAAAAGTATACATTTTAAAAATATAAATACAATTTTTTATACTTATTTTAATTAAACAAATCATAGTATCTGGTGGACTTTCATCAGTGCGTGCTATTCTGAAGAAAAATATACTTATTTTCATCAGTTATTTTTGTAGCATTGAGATACTATTATAGTTTTTGTTAATATTTTGAATCAGATTTTTTATTTATATATATTTTCTATATTTATTTAATTTTAATTAAAACTTTAGTAATTTGTTGTGTTTTTTGACATTTTCATTATTATTATCATATTTTAATATGTTTATATTAAGTTTTAGTTTATGAGTAAAAATATATTTTTCTTTTTGGTTTTTGTAAGTTTTAATAGTTAATAATAATAATAATAATAATAATAATAATAATAATAATATATGTTTAAAGATATATATATATATATATAATTCTATTTATAATTTTATTTTCAAGACAGTAATACAACCTTAAAAATTCATAAAAGGCCCTGAAAAAAGTAAACAAACAAACAAACTTTAAAATCAACATGAAATACAAATGGACTCTTTATTATCTTTATTACTTTATTATCTTAATATATTAAGATGTATGTTTTTGTGTTATTGTGAATGATTCGTTTTTCATTAATTTTCTATTATTTATTAGTGTAATGTTTTATTAATGTTTTTTAAATTTATTTAGTATTTTATCATTTCATCATCATATACATTAAATTGGATTTTATTTTTTATACTTTCTGTTTTCATTTTTATTTTGGTTAGTTTTAGTCATTTTTTTTGTTGTGTTTTCCTCATTTTTATTCGTTTTTTTAATTTATTTTTTTAGTTTTAGTTTATTTAGTTTTAGTTATTTTATTACTAAATCTTGCTGAAACAAAATAAGTTTAAGTTTCTAATATATTTCATTTTATTTTATTTCAGTTCATGTTTATTTTATTTGAAGTAATGAAAAAGTTTTTTTTTTTTATGGTTTGAATTATACTTAACATTATAATAACCCTGGTTTTCATACAAGACTCACAGAAGTTAAAAAAGTAATTTCACACTGACTTTAAAGCATCATACAAGCGTCACACTACACCTACCGGATCCAGGTGTGCAGCTGAAGCCATCGCCGTGGAAACCAGACCGGCACTGACAGGTGAAGGAGCCCTGTGTGTTGTAGCAGATGGCGTCGCTATGGCAACGGCCCGGCTGGCATTCATCGATATCTGCGTGAGAACACACATCACATCAGTTTTACACAGCTCTATACGTACAGGTCTTGACTCATCAGAATCAGCTCTATATGAAGGAATGCACATCTGCTGCGTGTTATTAATGAAGTATGTCCACCCTGCAGCGAACCGCTCTCCCACAGCCAGCCCTTCCTTACAGCTGGAGTGGTAAATAACGCACACAGCTGTGCCGAGCATTTCCTGTCCAGATCACAGCACTTCCTGTCTCCAGAGGCCCCGCTGTCTGCTGAGAGACTCACATTACGGCTGTGAGACTGAGACAAAACCTATTCACTGAATAGCCACACTGTCTGTTAAGAGTTTGCATGTTGTTTCTCTGTTTATTGCTGTGAAGCTGCTTTGAAACAGTCTGTATTGTATAAAGCACTATAAAAATAAAGGTGACTTGACGACCGTCTTCAAAGGTTTCTTCGTCTAAACCAGAATAGAGGACCATATATGACTGATCTGAAATCATTTAAAATAAGACTAAACGAGCCTTTAAATAATCTAAAACAAATCAAAATCAACATTTCTTATTTTTAATTCAATCCAAAACAACTGTTTTTGTCTCTAAAGAACGAGAATTGGAAAACCTGGATATAAGAGGAAAAATCATTTTAAAATTGTGATTTCTAGACTTGGAAAAATCATAGAAATTAATAAAAAGAAAATGTATGATGAACACATATTTACTAGTTATTGCAAAAAAACTTTTTTTTTTTAGTAAAAACATGTTTTAAAAGAATTGACAAAATAAAAACACTCAAATTTAAACTAAAATTAAACTTTACCTAAAATTAAAGTGAAAAAGGAAATTATATAAATAAAAAGTAATAGATAAAAAAACTAATAAAAAAATAAAATAAAAATTAATATACTATATATATATATAAATTCAGTTTTCATTTCAGTGAAAACAGAAAATATAGAAATAAAAACTAATATATAAAAATGTATAAAAATATATAAATGTTTAAAAAAAAAATAATAATAAAAATTACCAAAACAAAATTACTAAATCTTTAACTAAAACTAAACTGAAAACAGAAAATATAAAAAATAAAAATTAATAAAAACTACATAGACAAAAACACACAACAAAATTACAAAAACGTGAACTAAAATTAAAATAATAATAATAATAAAAACCTATAAATGAAAACTAATAAAAAAAAATATCCAGACATTTTTTTAAATAATTAATAAAAATGACAAAAACAAAACAAAATTACTAAATCTTTAACTAACATGAAAGTGAAAACAGAAAATATAAAAGTAAAATCTAATTCAAAATATAAACTATAACCGTATATCGATGACACTAAAATAACACTGCTGTGAATTAGGTCTTTAAAGGCGTCATATGATGCTTTTTTAAAGATCATTATTTTGTGTATTTGGTGTAACAGAATATGTTGACATGCTTTGATGTTCAAAAAACACATTATTTTTCAAATACTGTACATTACTGTATTTCCTCTATGCCCCGCCTCTCTCAAACGCATCATTTTCTACAAAGCCCCTCCTTCCGACAAGCACAGTCTGCTCTGATTGGCCAGCTGACACAGTGCATTGTGATTGGCTGAACACCACAAGCACGCGTGGGAAATGTAACGGCCCTTTCCATAATCGTGAGCTTCAGCTTTCAGCATTATGCAAATATTTCCACATCGTGATGTAGACATGAGGGGGCGTGTTTTAACAAGGGGGGCGTGGACGAGTCTTAACTTTGATAAAGAATATCTCTTTGGGTTTGAGACTTTAGTCTTTGCAACTTTAAGGATCTCATCTATGCACGAACAGCTTGTAACACTCCAAAGAGAAAGGAAAACTTGAAATCGCATCATATTACTCCTTTAAAGGGTCATGAACCCCCCTGTTTCAGCACTGACAAGTTCTCACCACAGTTTTAAAAAATGCTAAAGAAGTGGGCGTGGTGTGCTGCGGAGCGGAGGCCGGAGGGGGAAGAGGGGAGACACACTACACACACAGCTTCGGGTTCAGACGGTTTCATTTCACTCCCATCGAGTTAAAAACACAAATAAATGCACAGCCATTTGCACACTTCATCGAAAACATGTATATGAACGCGCTGTTGCACCTCTGACAACGTTTTAGGCTTATTCTGCTGTGTTTATATATAGAAATGTAGCCTAGACAGGCAGCTCACTAGGGTTTGGACCAGAGCTGCAGCGTTGTCTTTCATCTGAGAAAATATTAAATTTGGCCGTGAAAAAATATGTACTCACTATCAGAAACTGAGATTTACATTTCACATCCATTTACACACACTACTAGCCAGTCTTGGGAAGTTTACTTTGGAAATGCAACAGGTTACAGATTACAAGTTACCCTATCTAAAATGTAACAGTGTAACTATTTCAATTACTTTATTAAAGTAATGTAACTGATTACATTTGTTTACGTTTTGATTACTTTTCTAAATTCATAATGTTTTCATGGTTATCATGTAAAGCAGGCAGGGTTAGCTTTACAGTAGAACTCAACACTAATTACTATCAGAATCCTTCTTCACTTGAATTAAGATTATAATCATTTAATTTAATTTAACAGTTATCAAATGAGCATTTGTCCTATTCTGTGTCCTAAACTCCTGAAACATTGGTGTCTCATGTTTTAGAGCAATCGCTGCAATTTATGAAAGAAATCCATTAAATCTGTAGCTGTGTGAAAAAATGTAACCCCCTTTGTAATCTTTGACATTTGCATAAGTAACTGTAATTTAATTAGTAGCGCTGTCAAACGATTAATCGTGATTAATCGCATTCCAAATAAAAGTTTTTGTTTACATGATATATGAGTGTGTACTGTGTATATTTATTACGTATATGTAAATACACACACACATATATTATGTAAACAAAAACTTTTATTTTGCATGCGATTAATCGCGATTAATCGTTTGACAGCGCTATTAACTACGCATTTTTTCTCAGTAACTGTAACTGATTACAGTTACATTTATTCTGTAATTAAATTATATAATTTAGTAACATGTAACTAGATTGTGGTTACATGTAACACTAAATTGCATAATTTGGTTACGGCTAGTAACCCATCTATGGCTAGTAGCAGTGTTACTCCCCAACTCTGCTACTCGTAGCCATTTTCCTGTGTATTTTCCGCTCAGCGGTGAGTGAATGTTACCTTGACAGATCCGTCCGTCTCCAGAGAAGCCCGGCAGACACGAGCAGATATAAGACGAGTCTCTTGTGTAGATGCATCGAGCGCGTTCGGGAGCGTCGCAGTCGTGCGTTCCTCTCTGACAGTGATCCACGGGACGCTCCGTCTCTGCACGGGACACACACACAGCAGGACTGTCACAATAGCTGAAAAACTACACATAAAACTGCACATAAATATTATCAATATTTGAATTATATTCAGATTTAAAGGGGTCATCGGATGCCAGTTTTCTTAGGGTCTTTAAAGTCTATAACATTGATTAAAATTGCTAAAATGGTAGTGTAAAACAATAAATATGATCAATATTCAAATTCTATTAGAATTTAAAAGGCATAATTTCAGTTAGGGGGGAAAAACGCTTTTGAGGCCACTAGAGGGCGCATCGAGCAAAATACTACTAATGCACGCTTATTAAAGCAATAAAATAACACTACTATCTGTGAAAAAGTGCATAGTGTTTATTTGCTTAAACAATTATAAACAAAACAGCATCATGTATGCATAGTTTAACACAAAGGGATGAAAGCCAATTGCTATGTTTCGATCCAAAGATTCGAATTTAACTTATGCGCAAAACTGGAATATCGCATAAAACATTTGCGAATAAAGCACCGTTTCCATCCAACGAGTCAAAGTTAACAAAATCGTCACGTCCTGATAAACCGACACTATATATCACTAAGAGAAAAAGGAGAAGCCACTGAATATAATAATTTTCATAACTGATAAATTACGAAACACAATAAATGCTGTCATTGCTTTCGGAGGTGGATGCTGCTGTATGGGAACGCAATCGTGTAAGACATTTATATAGAAATACTTTGATGACAGACTTTGCTCAGAACGACCGTAACAACATATAGATGCTGTGAACGAGATCGTTCCGCTGCTAGTCAAGTCATCCCGTCTCATAGCGCAAAGTCACATGACTTTTTCGATGCACATGGAGGAATTTATTCGGTAAATGTCTTTCCATCATAGTTCATGCACATTTTTTCTTATCGGATAAAAAGTTTATCCTACTCAAATGTGTGCATAAGTTTTTTTGTGCTTTTTTAGAATTTATGCGTATCTTGGCGTTTCCATTTTTTTTTTTTTTTTTTTTACGCGATATTCCAAAATGCGCATAAAAAGAGGTGGACTGAAACATAGCTAATCACACAGAGTACTTTTTTCATTTAAAACTGCCGTAAAGTCTCGAGACATGTTTTTTAAAAATGTAACTTGCATTAATTTTACATGGATTTCTAAACATGCATCAACGCACAGAAACGTAGCAAGAACATCGTTAAAATAATCCATCTGACATCAGTGGTTCAACCGTAATTTTTATGAAGCTACGAGAATACTTTTTGTGCGCGAAAAAAACAATAATAACATAATTTATTTAACAATTCTTCTCTCCGAGTTTCCGTCGTAATCAGCGCTGTCTGCGTTCAGTAGAAAGCGCGTGCATGCTGAACGTAAACTACACTGATTACGTTTATTACGTTCTGGAATACTCTCCAAAATGGAGGAAGACGGTAAGAAGAATTGTTGAATAAATTATTTTATTTTTGTTTTCTTTGCGCATAAAAATTATTCTTGTAGCTTCGTAAAAATTTACGGTTGAACCCCTGATGTCACATGGACTATTTTAACGATGTCCTTGCTACGTTTCTGTGCGTTGATCGTGATAGTATCATTGCTGTCCGTGGAAAGCTCGCGGATTTCATCAGAAATATCTTAATTTGTGTTCTGAAGATGAACGAAGGTCTTACGGGTTTGGAACGACATGAGGGTGAGTAATTAATGACAGAATTTTCATTTTTGGGTGAACTATCCCTTTAATCACAGCGAACTCAAACCCGGTTCAGAAGCGGTTCTGTCTCTTACCGACACACGTCCGTCCGTCGCCGGAGAACTGAAACCCATCCAGACATTCACAGCGGAAAGATCCGGGCTGGTTGTTGCAGATGCTGTACGGACCGCAGATCTGAGGGCTTTCTGAACACTCATCAACATCTGAGAAACCAGGAGAGAAATTTATATATTAACACAGGCAAGAGCTCAATATAGGCTTTTATTTTGATTTATTTATTTTTTTTATGGAAATACTCAGGACACTGCTGAAATCTGCAAAAAACATAAAGGCAGTACAAGAAATACTACTACGATGTACAAATACTTCAAAATTTATAGCATACATTATTTATTTTTTCATAATCTTTATTTTAATTTTATTTGACTTTGTTTAATTCCATTCTTACATTTTACAGTTTTATTTGAAACTATTTTAATGTTGTTTTCATTACTTATATTTTGTTTCAATTGCTTGTTTAGGAAAGAAAGAAAGAAAGAAAGAAAGAAAGAAAGAAAGAAAGAAAGAAAGAAAGAAAGAAAGAAAAAAAGAAAGAAAGAAAGAAAGAAAGAAAGAAAGAAAGAAAGAAAGAAAATGAATGAATGAATATTAAGTTTTAATATTTTTTTAAAGACTGAATTTTTATTTAATTCTAATAATTCTGTTTTTGTGAGACCTATTAATAAATAGTACTAATACTACTAATAACAGACAAATTTAAAGAATGACAAAAAGCACAACAAAATTAACTTTAACTAAAATCAAAGTGAAAACAGAAAATACAAAAATTAAATACTAATAAATAAAAATGTATAAAAAATATTAAGACAAATTTAAATAAATAAATAAACAATTAAATAAATATAGATAAATTATATAGATGTTCAAAAAATGATAATAAAAAATGACAAAAAGCACGAAAAAATGACTACAACTTCAACTAAAATTAAAGTGAAAACAGAAATTAAATACTAATATATTAAAAAAATTATAAAAACAATATAAACAATTTAAAAATAATAATAATGACAAAAACACACAAAACTTAAATGCCAAAATTTTAACTAAAATAATAATAACAATAAAAATAAATAAATGTTCATTGCGGACCATTCAGGGTCTTTGGGATGAATCATTTAATAGAAAAAGCAGCAATAATACACTGATATAAGTGTCAGTTTCAACATGAAAAGCAGTTATTAACAATGACAAGACCCAGATCTTCTTTAAAAAGGGGGACAAATCGTGGATCAAATCATGCAGAAAGAGCTAAAAAGTGTTTTCTTTACCCTAAATCCCAAAGAGAGGAAACATCCCATGAATTAAACACTGTATATACAGTCACGATTCTCTTCCGCTGCGTGTTTGCATTGGATCATCGACCCGTCCGTGAACCGGGAGGTGCTTTGAAGTCAAATTAATTAGAATCTAACTTCTACAACCAGAGAACAGCTCGATTTATGGGCGCTGAGATGAACGAGCTCGATGCAGATGTTTGAACACAAACACGGACACAAAATATAAACTTCATAATCTGTGCACGAGGATTGTTACCGTAACAAACCCGTCCGTCGCCGGTGAACCCAGCGGCGCATTCGCAGCTGAACTCTTTTCCCCGAGCGGGACGGCAGACGGCGTTCGTGTCGCACCCGTGTCTCCCGGTGAAACAGGGATTCTGCTCCGGGATCCCGCCTAAAAAACACCAGAGACTGCGTTCACTTCCAGGAAACCAAATCAAAACATAACGCACATCAATATAAAACCACATCAAAAGCTGAGAGTCGAAGCACCATCTTTCACTCTCTCCTGAAACATAAAACACTCGTTCATTTCTCCATAAACACGGACCAATCAAAGAAGCCACAAAATACAGCAACAACTTTTTACAGTGTAGTAGTTCCTTTTTAATCCTGTCATTTTCATGCATCATTTATGTATATCATACAGTGAAACTCAACAAAACCTCACTGGTTTCCTCAATATCACCAATAAGGAATTATTAATAATAACCCACTACTTTAATATATCTAACTTTGCCTACATACTTTCAGTACATCTTAAAGAGATACATACAAATCTCAACTGCAAAAAGTACAATATAATATATATATATATATATATATATATATATATATATATATATACACTGCTGTTCAAAATGTTTTTTAAAGACGTCTTTTCTGCTCATCATGGCTGCATTTATTTGATCAAAATACAGAAAAAAAGTAATATTGTGAAATATTATTACAATTTAAGTTAACAATGTTCTATTTTAATATACTTTAAACTGTAATGTATTTCTGTGATGCGCAGCTGTATTTTCAGCATCATTACTGCAGTCTTCAGTGTCACATGATCTTCAGAAATCATTCTAATATGCTGATTTATGATTTATTTATTATTGTAAACAGCTGTGCTCCCTAATATATATATATATATATATATATATATATATATATATATATATATTTTTTTTTTTTTTTTTGGAACCTGTGATACTTTTTTCAGGACTCTTTAATGAATAAAAAGTTAGGAAGAACAGCATTTATTTGAAATATTTTTTTTCTTCCTTTTTATCACTTTAACACATCCTTGCTGGATAAAAGTATTAATTTCTTTCAAAAACAAAAAAGAAAGAATATAAAATGCACTGATCTCAGATTTTGAACGGTAGTGGATACTGTTACAAAGGATTTCTATTTTCAATAAATGCTGTTCTTTTGAACTTATTTATGAAAGAATCCTGAAAAAGTATCGCAGGTTATAAAAATATATATATATATATTAAGCAGCACAACTGTTTAAAATTGATAATAAATCAGCATATTAGAATGATTTCTGAAGGATCACGTGACACTGAAGACTGCAGTAATGATGCTGAAAATTAAGCGCTACATCACAGAAATAAATTATATTTCAAAGCATATTAGAACAGAAAACCGTTATTTTAAATAGTAATAATAGTTCACAATTTTACGGTTTGTTTCTGTATTTTTTAACAAATAAATGCATCCTGGATGAGCACAAGAGACTTTTTTAAAAACCATTCACATTATGATTTTCTGTGAAGCTGCTTTGAAACGATGTGTTTAGTGAAAAACACTATACACTTGATATGGTTAAAAAAAAATAAAAGCAAATTTGGGCCTGTCAGATCTTAAAACTCAGCAAGATGCTGTCGACAGATCTTAAGCTGGTCTTAATAACCACCAACACGCTGGTTACGGCTCCTGCTGACGGACAGATGTTAGCGCTCTTCTTCAGCTGCGGCTTTAACTCAGAAACACTCACACGACCTTTGACCCAGAACACACGGTCATAAAATCAGCTGGAGACTGAGCTAAATGTTTCTACTGAGATCCCATACATGAACTTAACCAGCAGAGTTAGTGAAGGACGGTCATCGTTCAATTTTTGGGATCAGTAAGATATCTTTTTAAAGAAATTAATACTTGTATTCATCAAGGAAGCATTAAATTGATCAAAGGTGGCAGTAAATAAATTTAGTAAATAAATGCTGATCTTTTGAGCTTTCTGTTTATCTGTGAATCCTGAAAACTAAAATGTATCACAGTTTCCACAATAATATTGTGCAGCACGACTGTTTTCAACACTGATAATAATCAGAAATGTTTCTTGAGCAGCAAATCAGTATATTAGAATGATTTCTGAAGGAAAATATTTAATCAAAATCATAAAAAAACATTTAAATAAATTAACATTTAAATAAATAATATGCTTAAAAAAATTAATAAAACTATAAATTTGTAAAATTAAAAATAATTTAGAATTTAAATAACAGCTAAATAAAAACCCATACAATGTCCAATTAAAATAAATGATTTTAAAGTAATAATCAAAATAAAATGCTTAATAAAAATATAAATTTGTCAAATTAAAAATATTTTTTTATTTAAATAATAGCTAAATAAAAACCAATCAAATGCACAATTAAAGTGAATGATTTTAAAATAATAAAATACTAAAATCATAAATAAATAAATAAATAATGGTGTGACACTGAAGACCAATCAATCCAGCTTTGCATCACAGGAATAAATTACAGTTTAACAGATATTCACATAGAAAACAGTTATTTTAAATAATAATAATATTTCAGATTTTTCACAAATAAATGCAGCTCTGATGAGCAGAAGAGACGTTAGGAAATCTCGCCGACCCCAAACACAGTAGTGTATGAGTTATTATCCAACATATTTGTGACTCAGGACCACAAAACCAGTCATAAGTGTCAATTTTTCAAAAGTGAGATTTATGCATCATCTGAAAGCTGAATAAAAAAGCTTTCCACAATATTTGGCTGAGATACAACTATTTGAAAATCTGCAAAAAAATCTAAATATTGAGAAAATCGCCTTTAAAGTTGTCCAAATGAAGTTCTTAGCAATGCATGATACTAATCAAAAATGAAGTTTTGATATATTTACAGTAAGAAATTTACAAAATATCTTCATGGAACATGATCTTTACTTAATATCCTAATGATTTTTGGCATAAAAGAAAAGTGTGTAATTTTGAGCCATACAATGTATTGTTGTCTATTGCTACAAATATAGCTGTGCTGCTTATGACTGCTGCTGTGCTGCAGGGTCACATATATGACAGAACCCAGTGTTAGTCGCTCTGTCGTGTGTTTTAGCACTAAGCTGTGAATGTTCACGTGTTTGCTGTAGCTCTAAGGTTTCTTACTGTGGATGGAGCCAATCTTGTTGCTCATGGCGAAGCGGATCAGCTGGTTGCTGGAGTCGTACATGACGAAGATCTGGTCGACGCTGAGCTGTTGGCTCGCCGGCGCAGCGCTCAGGACCTCCTCGTGTGGGCAGCTCTGGAACTTGATGCTCTGCGTCCAGGCGTAGCTGTGTGTGCGAGCGCTACCGTCCGGCATGCTAACGGTGTAATCCCGCCGCGACGAGGACGTGATCACTGTGAACATCGCAGAGAAGATCGAGGAGTGATATACACAGCATGCTGCTTGGCTTCAATTTCTGTTGTTAGTCAGATAAATGCATGCTGCTGTAGGGGCTGTTAACACAGAATGCAATTTTGCATTTTTAAAAATGGCAGACACCAGCAGTTGAATGGGGAAAAAATGCATTTTTGAAAATTTAAACAGTTTTAGAATCCTTTTATAAATTTGAGAATCTTTTT
Source organism: Acrossocheilus fasciatus (assembly GCA_036784905.1). Lineage (NCBI taxonomy): Eukaryota > Metazoa > Chordata > Actinopteri > Cypriniformes > Cyprinidae > Acrossocheilus > Acrossocheilus fasciatus. The sequence continues at coordinate 30,314,460 of CM071948.1, read as the reverse complement.
TATTTTTTTTATTTTAACTTCTTTTAACTTGAGCATTGTTTTTAGAATGCTGTCATTTTTTACACCCCAAAAGTTTTAGTTATTAGCTTTACATTAGCCATAGAACACCTTAAAAATGACTGAATTACAGCACTTAATTGATGTATGTTCATTTTACATCAGCTTTACATTAGCATTGACTATTTATATGTAATAGGGACAATACAAAAAACACATGATTTCAGCTTGAAATCAACTCAAAACAATGCAATGTGCATAGGTTTATCATAGTTAACTAAGACTAAAACTTTAACTATAATAATAATCATAATAAAATCCATTATAAAATAGGTTTTAATTGAAATAAAATAAAATATATAAAATGTAACGTTTTATTTCAGCCAGTTAAATTTCTCATTTTCATTTAGTTAACTTGATGTACAAAACAAAATAAAACTAAAACTGAAAGAAAAATGTACAGAAACTAAATAAACATTAAAAAACTAAACAACAAAACTAATGTCTAAAAAATAAATTAATTAAATTAAAAAATAAATAAATAAAATGGAAACAGAAAATCTAAAAATAAAAAACAAATTCAAAATAATTTTTAAAAACTATAATAGTATCTTAATGATATTGTACAGGCTAATTTGTTTCTCTGATAGACTTTTCCTTAAAACAAAACAAAACAAAAAATTAAATTAAATTAAATTAAATTAAATTAAATTAAATTAAATTAAATTAAATTAAATTAAATTAAATTAAATTAAATTAAATTAAATTAAATTAAATTAAATTAAATTAAATTAAAAATAAAATGCATGTTTAAAATTGAAAGCGCATGTCTAATTAGGTGTAAATTACTAAAACATGAATACAATTCTGGATTCTTTTAAAAACAACCCTTCACATTACTATAAAATAACTTAAACCTTGTGTTAATCTAATTTCATTTCGTAACATATTCCAATATTTTTTTAAAATAACAGAATTACATTCACTTTATTGACTGTAGAGTTGCAGATGTTCCACTTCAAATGTCACCACCCCGGTGTCAGAGAATCCAGAGTTTGTTACTGTTAAACACGACTTTGCTTGGTCATTTACGAGCTTGAGATGATGATATTTCTGACTGCGTGTCATATGTCAGATGAATCTGAGAAGCTGACTCACGGTTGCTGGAGTACTGGTAAATCTCGGTGTAGGGCTCGATCTGGACCGTGGCTCCTTGTGGCACCTCGGGGATCCTGCCGTCCAGTTCGGTGCTGATCAGCAGATGATCGTGTTCATCGATCCCTCCGAACTCCTGCCTGATGGTCAGCCGCTCGTTCCCGGGCTGGAAGACCACCTCGGCCTGCCTCGTGAAAACCCCTCCTGCGGAGACAAGGACCCAGGACCCAAAGTTAGGTTATAAAAACGCTGTGGGAACATTGTTTCGAACTGTTTCTAAAACATTGACATGTCCAGATTTCTTGTCGTACTTATAACGTTATTTAAAGGTTACAAAAACGTGTCTTACAACGTTCTACTAGCTTTATCTTCACCCAAAATAAAATGTTATTTGAACGTTTTTTTTATATATTTGAGGAATGTTGACATGTCCAGATTTCTTGTCGTGCTTATAACGTTATTTAAAGGTTACAAAAATGTCTTACAACGTTCTACTAACTTTATTTTCACCCAAATTATAACGTTATTTGAACGATTTTTTAATATATTTGAAGAAAGTTGAAATGTCCAGTTTCCTTGTCGTGCTTATAACGTTATTTAAAGGTTACAAAAATGTCTTACAACGTTCTACTAACTTTATTTTCACCCAAATTATAACGTTATTTGAATGATTTTTTAATATATTTGAAGAAAGTTGAAATGTCCAGTTTCCTTGTCGTGCTTATAACGTTATTTAAAGGTTACAAAAATGTCTTACAACGTTCTACTAACTTTATTTTCACCCAAATTATAACGTTATTTGAACGATTTTTTAATATATTTGAAGAAAGTTGAAATGTCCAGTTTTCTTGTCATGCTTATAACGTTATTTAAAAGTTACAAAAACGTGTTTTAAAACGTTCTACAATTTTTTTTTTCCAAAAATAAAATGTTATTTGAACGTTTTTCTTAATATTCGAAGAATGTTGAAATGTCTAGTTTTCTTGTTGTGCTTATAACGTTATTTAAAGGTTCCTAAAACATTTTCTTACAACGTTCTACTAACTTCATTTTCACCCAAAATAAAATGTAATTTTACATTTTTTTTTAATATTCGAAGAATATTAAGGTTACAAATATTTATGTTAAAGGTTTCAAAAACATGTCTTACAACATTCTACGAATTTTATTTTTACTCAAAATAAAAGTTATTTGAATGTTTTTTGAATATTCGAAGAATGTTAAAATGTTTTCTCGCAGTGATTATAAAAACGTGTCTTTCAACATTCTACTAATTTTATTTTCACCCAAAATATAACTTTGAAAATTTGAATTATTTTAACGTTTATTTGTAATATTCCAAGAACGTTAAAATGTCCAGTTTTTGTGTTGGGATTAAAACATTATTTAAAAGTTACAAAAATGTTCCACACACTTTATTTTCACCCAAAAATAATGTTTTTTGAACTTTTATTTCTAAAATTCTAAGAATGTATTTCTTATCGTGATTAAAATGTTATTTAAAGGTTAATGAAGCATTTCTTGCATTTCTTTCTCTACTGACTTTATTTTCACTCAAAATAAAACGTTACTTGAACGTTTATTTTTTAACATTTTAGGAACCTTTCTCTCAACGTTATACGAACATTCATCAAGTACAAATAATTTCGATGTTCCGAAAATGCTAATCAAAAATAGTTTTTTCTCAACATTATGAGAACGTATATCAAATATTAATAAAGTTATAAGAGCGTCCCATAAACATTACTTTAACAACGTTTTGATCTTTATATAACTTTTAAAAAATGTTAGTGGAAGTCCAATGCCTCAACAGCAATACATAATAATAAATGTTTTGAACATCATATTCATAAGGCTCAAATATTAATACATTTAATTAATGAATTTTGTGTTTTGAGTAGTAGCTAGACAAGTAGCTGAAGGCAGGAACAGGTTTTGAGATTTCATAATGATATTGTACCATGGTTGGAAATCGAATTTGTTAACCTAATAAAAATAATAAATAATAATTTCATAATAATTTTCATAATAACTTCATAAAACTTCACTAAGCCAAAAATGTTTTTAAAACAGATAATTATTAGTGCTATCAAATGATTAATCGCATACAAAATAAAAGTTTAATATATGTGTGTGATCTTTGTATATTATATATATATATATATATATAAAGACAGACACATACAGCATATATTTTCAAAATATTTACATGTATATATTTATATAAATTATATCATATATATAAATATATTTAATATATAAACTTAACATATTTTTCTTAAATATATACATGCACGTGTGTCTATTATTTATATATACATAATAAATACACACACATATATTATGCAAACCAAAAATTTATTTTGCATGCGATTAATTGCGATTAACAGCACTAATAATTATAAATATTCTCACCGATGATGCTGAAGCCGTTCTGGAAGTCGGGCTGCTCCAGAGCGAAGGCCCAGCCGATGGTCTCGCCCAGAGCGGCCAGCGGCTGCAGGGACGGCCCGACGCTCGACGGGATGCTGCTGATGGCGATGTACGCCCGACCGTCGTTAGTCACCACATACGAGTGCAGGTCATTGTTAGAAAACTCCACAGGAGACGGAGAATCACCGACATAAACCCTGCCGTTGACCTTCCCGTTCATCCTCTGAGGCTTGCCTGGAGAGTCGGACAGATGTGATGTTTAGGGAATTATTGCCATTTAGTAAGAATGGATGAAGCAAATTTATATAATACAGCCAAACACATAGTATTACTTGGGATCAGAGTTATTATCAATAAACTAAAACCATTACAAAACTATTTCATAAAATAAATGTTAACTGAAATAAAATTAGTTTAAGTTTGGTGTCAAAGCAACATTTCTCATTTTTATTTAGTTTAACTTGATGTACTAAATTAACTACAACTGAAACAATAAAATAAAATGATGCAAAATGAAACAAAATAAACATTAATAAAAACAATAGACGTTTTGTATTAATATTATTAATTTGTTTTTATTTTTATATTTTCTGTTTTCATTTTAATTTCATTTTAATTAAGTTTTAGCAATTTATTTTGTCAATTTTATTACCATTAGGTTTTTGTATTATTTTTTTTAGACATATATGTCTATATAGTTTTAATTATTTATTTAATTTCAAATTAAAAAAAAAAAAAATTGCTTTGGAAATAAACTGCAATATATAAATATATAAATATGTATATATATATATATATATATATATATATATATATATATATATATATATATATATATATATCGTATTTCAAGTAAAAAAAAAAAAGTTTTTTATGCTTTTAGTTTTAGTTAACTATAATAACCCTATTGTAAACTAAACAATACATATCCCGATGATGTCTGTTTAGAGTTAAAATGATGTGAAAATTATGTGTGCAAAATATACTATTATCATTTTTATTAATATTTTGAATTATTATTATTATTTTAATTGTAGTTCAAGTTTTACTGATTTTGCTGTGCGTGTGGTTTTTATCAGTTTTGGGGTTTTTAAAAATCTCTGCATAGTTTTTTATTATTTTTTATTTCAGTTTTAGTTATACATATTTAGTGCTAAAAATTAGAAATGCTGCCTTGGCAAAGAACTGAAATAAAATATATATTTTTTAAAATATTTAAAATTTATTTTATTTTATTTCAGTTAACGTTTATTTTATTTCAAGTTATTTCAAGTGAAGACATATGTTTTATTTTAATTTTAATTATAGTTTTTTTTATTTAGTGTTAATAATAACCCTGGTTGCGATGTAAACTCACCTTCGGCGACACAATCCTTGCCGTTGCCGTAATAACCAGGTTTGCAGTGGCAGCAGTATCCAGCAGCGTAATCTCTGCAGTCGGCGAACACAGAGCACTTGTGCTTATTACTGGAGCACGTCTCGTAATTATAAGAAAACACTGCCAAAAAACACAAAGAAAAATTTGATATGGACGCACAATTTAGACTTGTTCAGCTGAATATAATTTAGGGGTGTAACGGCACACGTATTCGTACCGAGTGTTTAAGTGCGGTGCGCATGCAGCTGTCAGGCAAGACACGGGAAACAAAGTAACTGGCATTACTTATTTGAAGAAGTAACTCAGATGTTTCCTTCTAAATTAAAAAAATGATGTGTTTCTTTACTAGTTACTTTAAAAAAGTAATCTGATTATGTAACTCGCGTTACTTGTAATCAGGGACGGACTTTTTGGGACTGATTTGGGGGCACAAATCAAAACACAATATGCTCTTTTATGTCTTAAGTCGCTGGGGTATATTTGTAGCAATAGCCAACAATACATTGTATGGGTCAAAATTATACATTTTTCTTTTATGCCAAAAATCATTAGGATATTAAGTAAAGATCATGTTCCATGAAGAGATTTCGTGAATTTTCTACCGTAAATATATCAAAACTTGTTTTTTGATTAGTAATATGCATTGCTAAGAACTTCATTTGAACAACTTTAAATGTGATTTTCTCAATATTTAGATTTTTTTGCACCCTCAGATTCCAGATAGTTGTATCTCGGCCAAATATTGTCCGATCCTAACAAACCATACATCAATGGAAAGATTATTTATTCAGCTTTCAGCTGATGTAGAAATCTCAATTTCGAAAAATTAACACTTATGACTGGTTTTGTGCTCCAGAGTCACATTTAAAAAATGCTTATCCACCTAATGACTTCTTCAATCTTTTTACAAAGAGTCAAATGTCGAAAATTATCCCATGCAACTCGTTCCATATCCCAAGTGTTCTGGCATACGGTAGGGTTTGCCGAGAAACAAATCGAAAATGTAATCCATTATTAAGCGAAAATCTCCAGTCATTGCATTCCTGCATTTATACGAATGCGCGGCGCATTACCCCCAACACTGTTTGTGTCCCGTTACACCTCTAATATAATCAGTGTGTTTCTCTCACCGTCCACGTTCAGCTCGTCCTCGTCGATGATCAGCACCTGCGGGTTTTGCGGTTGTTGTTGAGACGTCTTCGGTCGTGGATTAACGTAACGATACTGAGGCTCGTCCGGCGTCGACGACTCTGCGAACGGCTCTGGGCTGCTGGTTTCATTCGGAGGTTCAGAGGGCTGTCGAATCCACGGGACGGACGGCTCAGGGACCGGAGTGTCCACCATCGTCTGCTCAGTCGTGACCTCTGTGACCTCTGTGACCTCTCCAGGTGTGATGGAGGTGAAAATCGGAGACGTGCCGATCTCGTAGACCCAAACGCCAGGCCGGCCCGAGTTCGTATCCCTGAGAAGAGTTGCAACACATTAATATTTAATAAGAGCAGAAGGAAAATCAGGTGTGAAGCAGATAAAAAACAGTTTTGTTACCTAAAATAAAAGAAATGCTAACTGAAATAAAATAAAATATAAAAAACCCTTAAACTTATTTTATTTCAGCTAGTTGCCAAAGCTAGTTAATTTAGTCTAACTTGATGTACTGAAATAACTAAAACTATAATAAACATATACATACATATATATATATATAAAATGATAAAATGCCAGAAAACAACTACAACAAAATTACTAAAATGTTAATGGAAAATGCTAAATATTAAATATAATATTAAATGTACTACTAAAGTAACACTTTAAAGTAAAAGTAACTATATCTATCTATCTATCTATCTATCTATCTATCTATCTATCTATCTATCTATCTATCTATCTATCTATCTATCTATCTATCTATCTATCTATCTATCTATCTATCTATCTATCTATCTATCAATCTATATAAAATAAAAATGATCCCTATAAATGATAATAAATTACTTTACCCAGCGTTATGTTAGTAATTATTAATATAAAATAAAATTTATATATATATATAAAATATATTTTTTATATTTAAAATAGATTTTATTCAGAATATTCATAATATATATGCATAAAATAAAGTTTTAACAGACTTATCAGTTTTTATAGTTTCTATAGTAATTATATGTATAGTTTTTCATAGTTTTATAGTTTCAATAGTAATTTAGCACAAATTCATCAAATTCATTCACTTATTTAATATTTAATATAGAGATTTAGAGTTGTTTAGTTAAAAACGGGGACATTTTATTGTCCGATTAAACTCTATATTAATTTAGCACAAATTAATCTGTTATTTAAATTACGTAGGTATTTTATTTTAATATATTAATCAATTTCATAAATTAATTTTTTAAATATACATTCTTTTTTTTTTCTTTTTTTTTAACTTTTGGATCAAAACCACTGCATTTATGAATAACTGACTCTCATTAAAATCAAGGGAGCCCAGATTAATAATACACAATTAATCATTTCACTTTCATTTTCATAACTATGTTTAAATGGCACTTACTGTGCGAGAGCGCTTATTGACTCCTCGCTGTCTTGAGTGATGCGATAGTAAGCTCCTTGAGTGGAGGACCAGCTGAACCAACCCGCCACCCTCCCTTCATTGAAGCCGACTTCAACCAGCTGATCCTCATCATTAATGACAGTGGAGCCGAACTGCATGCTCTCCTCTGGGTACAGCAGGATGGCATACGACGCCGACTCCATGTTTGCTACAACCAGCTGGAAAGTATTTCTCTGCAACAGATTTACAACAAGTCTGCAATATTGTCTTTTTACAGCTACTTTAAAGCTGAAATTAAATTTGCATAACTGAAGAACTTTGCAACATTAACACTTTTATTTTCCTGATTATTACTGTGAAGCTGCTTTGAAACATCTGAAAATCTGTTGTATTGTATTGCTATAGTGCTATAGAAATAAATAACTTGTAATATTGCATATTCGTGCATTTTGCAATAAAAAAAACTGCATATTCTTGCATATTGCAAGAAAAAAGTTTGCATATTCTTGCTTATATCAATAAAGAAAAGAATTGCATATTCTTTCATAATGCAGGGAAAAAACTTTTCATATCTTTGGATATTTCAAGACAACAACTGCATATTATATGCATATTTCAAAACAAAAATGGCATATTTTAAGACAATAACTACATATTTTTGAACTCTGCATAAAAAAACTGCATATTCTTATTTATCGCAAAACAATAACTCTGCATATTCTTGCATGTTGCATTAAAAATGCATATTATAGCATACTACTAGACAATAACTTTTGCATTTCAAGACAATAACTGCATATATTTGAAAATTGCATGCATATTCTTACACATTGCAAAACAGTTCTGCATATTCTTGCATATTGCTATTAAAAAATGCATATTATTGCATATTGAAAGACAATAAGTTTGCAAATTTTTGCATATTGCAATAAAAATTGGTATATTGTTGCATACTGCAAAACAATAATTTTGCATAATCTTGCATATTGCAATAAAAAAAATGCATATTCCTACATATTGCAAAACAATCATTTAAATAAAGGTGACTTGACTTGTAGATGCTGTTGTGCCGGCTTCATAACTAACTTTTTGTAAGTGCAAAAAAATTCAGAATTGAGGGACATACCGTGAATTCATATTCATCTACCCTTCCTTGTTCAGACTGAGGTGCCACATTCTCCCAGGTGATGATGATGGCGTGAGTGGGTTCGATCCCGTCATCAGAAGGAAACGCTTGGCCAATGTGCTCTGCGGCTCTCTGGAGCACATCAGGGCTTTTATCCTGTCGGAAATAGACGTGACCAGCCCCATCGGTGGTGTCCAGATCTCCCAGGAAGGCTGCAATCATACCAAAACTGGCCGGCATCTTCCCCAGGTACTCAGACTCATCATTGGGTTCAGCCAGAGATATGAAGCCATTGGTGCCGACCTGCGGAGGGTGTGACATGAAACATAAATAAGTAGAGATCTAAACCAATATGAATCTGTTTTGGATTTTTTATGACAGTGGCTAGGAGAGAAACTGATGTGTACAGCTACAATAAATGAGCTTTGAATTAAATGACTCCATGAGTGCTAATGTATTACACTTAGGTGCATAACTTAAGAAATAACAATTCATATCATGTGGCTAGTTGAGGAGCGGTAAAAAAGGTGAAAAATTCTACAGACATGCATAACTAGAGAGCAGAACTTCTTTACTTGCATATCGCACAAAAACGTCACATATTTTTGAATACTTCAATAAAAAAAGTTTGCATGTTCTTGCATAAGGCAATACAAATGTTGCCGATTCTTGCATATTGCATAAAAACATAGCATATTCTTGCATATTGCAATAAAAAATGTTGCATATTCTTGCACAGAGCAATAAAACGTATTGCATATTCTTACATATTGCAATAAAAACATTGCATATTGCAATAAAAAATGTTGCATTTTCTTACATATTGCAATCAAAACTTTGCATATTCTTGCATTTTGCAATTTAAAAAAAATGTTTCATATTCTTGTATACTGCAATAAAAACATTGCATTTTGCAATACAAAATGTTGAATGTTCTTGCACATTGCAATAAACTTGCTTAAGGCACAAAAGCAATGTTCACAGTAACCGTTTCCGGCTGAAATCAATGAAGGGATCAATAAAGCATAAAAACAGCCCTGCTTGTAAAGCAACTGCAAAATCCAATATGTTTTTCTTATAAATCTTGTGGTTTTTAATAGCAAGCATGTATTTAATCAATGACTCGTGACTCCTTTAGCTGTTCTTGCATTAAATACAAGTAAAATCACTGTCTGCTTTGAAAAACTGCAAATTATTAGATGTTTTTCTGCAGGAACAGACACAACATCATCACACCTGAAGCCTACAAACAGCGACGTTTTTCTGTGATCTTTCTTTCTTAATGGTGATGCTGCTCGTTACAGTCGGATGCCTTCACACTTCAAAAGGTGTTGTGCCATTTAAACTCGGCATGTTTGTGTGTATAAAAGCTTCTCTTCAACGAGTTTCTGGCAACTACTTAATTAAAACGGCAGGGGAGACGCAAAACATGTGAAAAGAAGGTCTCCTCCAGTTCCTTACTGCTTACACTATTTAAATCTAGAAGATCAAGCAATAATGGCAAACAAAGTATTAACAAGTAGTTCTGTAACAAAATCCAGACTGGTTTCCCAGGATCTTGAACGTCAAATAACGGAGGACGCTCTTCACACCAAAGTGATAAAATCAAACCCCCACAATCTGTGTTTGACGTCTGCTGGTTGTTGAATCACTAAACCAACATGCATGAGTCTGGAAATACAGCTATTAAAACACAAGATTAGTCTACTTTAGCTTGAAACCATTTCAATCAAATGCTTTTCCCTTACCAACAAAACCATTCAAGTCCTAAAAACCCTAATAACTGTGCTTTTATCCTAAAAAGATGCATGAATGAGTGATTGAAGCAGTTGGATGGATCCGCAAGAGCAGCAAACACCAGCTATTGACTCCAGCTTGATGGAGACGCGTAGAGTCTTCGACAGCTGAAACAAACGTTTAAAGGATTAACATACTTTTCTTGGGTCATTTGCAGTTTCGTCATGTGATCTGATGGAAGACATCTCTGTTTCTAGGAGTCAGAATAATTCACACAAGTCTCAAATTACACAACAGATTTCCCTCAGTCTTGGAAAATATGGATATATGAGGAAGATTCATTTTTTAAAAAGTGATTTATGGACCTGGAAAAGTGATTGAAATGTTTTTAAATCTTAAAATGACATAAAAATGACATAAAACAAAGAGTATTAACACTATTTCAGTCTTTCTACTTCAAAATTTCATGTTTGATTCAGTCTCTTTGCAATTATTTGTTGAATTTACTAGCAATTTCAGAGCAAAAATAGTTTCTACACCAAATTTTATTTAGTGTAGAAACTGTGAGCAAAAATATTTGTTAAAGACTAATATCCAATATTAATATAGAAAAATCATGCAAACTGAAAAAGACTGATTCCTGGAGAACATTCAGCTCTTAAAACTTCAAAATGATTTAATCAGTGAATTACTGAAATCAAATTATTTAATTGATGGCTCCAGCCCAGCGGTGAACATTGCATATTGCAAGACAAAAACCTTGCATATTCTTGCATATTGCAATAATAAACTTTACATTTTCTTGTATATTGCAAGACAAAAACTTTGCATATTCACGTATATTGCAATAAAACTTTGCATCTTCTTGCATGTTGCAATAATAAATTTAGCATCTTGCATTTTGCAATAAAACAACTTAGAATATTTTTTTTTTTGCATATTGCAGGACAAAAGCATTGCATATCCTGTACATATTGCAAAGTTAGAAATCAGAATGTAAAATACTTTTACTTTTTTTTTAATCCTTATCTTTTAACCTTTTATCCAGTAAATCTCAAACAACTGGAAAAATGTCATGTAAATTAGAAATACCAGGATCCTTGAAGAACATTCAACACAAAATCCTAATTTTTAATTAATTAACAGAAACTAGAAGTTGTTGGTTCTTCAATATTGTTGTGAACAATGGAGGGTTTCAGAGTCATAAAGGTTGAGATCCACTGCTAAACTTCAGCCTGTCTTACATAGCTACAGAAATTAACAATGATAACTCTTGGCTTGGGAGATGGACTGGAGACTGATCACAGAATCAAAGAGTTTCGCCATAGATTCGAGCGTTGACCCCACTATCAACCCCCATGAGCCCTCGCAGCTGCTCCTCACATGCATCGCCTCAGGGGAGGCCAGGAGATATCAAAGCCACCTGGAGGAGCAACACAACTCGACCCAGACGGCAGGGGTACGAGAAACAAACGAAGAGTTAAAGAAGAAAGAGATCGGGTCTGATGCATCGCTCGAATTCCTGTGAGAAAATCCCGAATCAAGACCAAACGGAAATTAAATGCTATAGAGTGGTAAAGCTCTGCATGCTACCAACACAATTCTCTTTGGCAAGAACTGAAAAAGTTATTTTCATTGCACAATATGCATCATTTCAAAGCAGCTTTATAGAAAGTCACACTGTTATGTCAATAATGCCTGGGCGATATGATGAAAAAAAATCAGAAAAAATAATTTTATTTCTGCCCCTTAGTTTTTAGCATAAACGTGAGTGCAATTTTGGACAGTTGGTGGCGCTAGAGGGATTGAGGTAGAGACTCCAAATTTGGTGTGATTAATGTTCATTTTCCAAATTTAAGTAGAAGCCATTTAAGTGACAGTGTTGAGAAATATAAGCTTTAATTTTAATTAGTAGTTTTTGATTTTGGTTGAAAATGACTTGTGTCGTAGTGAATATTTTGGTTAAGAAATTATTTATATCATGGTAAAGATTTTGATTGAAAGTGACTTAATTCATGGTAAAGATTTCAGTTGAAAATGAATTATTAATGGTAAAGATTTTGGCTGAAAATGAATAATTTAATGGTAAAGATTTTAGTTGAAAATGACTTGTGTCGTAGTGAATATTTTGGTTGAAAATTATTTATTTCACGGTAAAGATTTTAGTTGAAAATTACTCGAGTCATAGTAAAGATTCTGGTTGAAAAATTACTTATTTCATGGTAAAGACCCTTTTTGAAAATTACTCATACCATGGTAAAGATTTTGACTGAAACTTATGGTAAAAATTGTGGTTGAAAATGAATTATTTATGGTAAAGATTTTAGTTGAAAAATACTTGTGTATATCTTGGATAAAATATTATTTATATCACGGTAAAGATTTTGATTGAAAATTAATTATTAATGATAAAAATTTGGGCTGATAATTAATTATTTCATGGTAAAGATTTTAGTTGAAAACTACTTAAATCATGGAAATGATCTTGGTCTTATTTCCCATCTCTAAGTAATTTAAACAGGTAGCTGCTAGAAAGTCCAAACACTTCTCATATCTTTTGCTCTTGACGTCCGATCTAAAACCAAGACCTAGAGGAAAACCTAATCCTGAACTTCCAATGGGAATGGGAGCTCCTCCTGCTTGTTCACTGTGTTCAGGTAACATGGCAACCTTTGTTGAAGACGGTCCATCAGGAATGTAAATGCTGTTATAAATGAATGGACCACAGCAGGACAGGAGGAAGTGCTTATAAAAACCTCTGGGCTGCAGCCATCAAAGTCACCACAGATCTACACCGAAGCCTCTGGCAAAACGTCAACGACGCATGGAGACAAAACGAGAAGGCCATCACAGATCCATCTGGAAACACACAATGGCACGTCTGTCTACTGAGAGACGGACAAAAGAACTTCTTGACTTCTGTTTCTAAGAGCCAGTGTTTTCTGACCCGTTTGCAATCACAGCAACGTTCCCATGAGTTCTGTGGAACATCCCACATAAGGAGGGATTCATTGGCTATCAGTGGACAAGCCGTATGGAAAATGTCATTCCAAGAGGAAGTTATAAGATATCGCTGGACAGTTAGTATATACAAACCAACTGCTTTGGCAGATTTATGCCATCATAAGTTGGAGGCTTTCCTAAACACTGAGTATTACGCAAGTATAAGTCATTCTGGTCAACGCTTCCAAGCTGATTAACCTAATCTAACTGAGAAACATCTTAAACGTTTTATATACTGATTGTCTCCAGATTGGTTTCCACAGATGATTAGTAAACAATGTCACTGTTAAAATCATGCAACAAAAGAAGTTCATATCAGATTGTTAACAGAGAAGAAAAAGAGACCACTCTCACAAATAAAGGGTTTTTGCAGCAAAGCGAGAAAAGGAGTGTACAGTTCTGAAAATAACTCTTTCGTGAAGAATATTTTAAGTATCTAAAGAACCTTTTGTCCAATTCCAAAGATTCCAGATGGAACCATTTAATGCCAATAAACCTTAATTTTAACAGTGTAATAAAACATAAGCATTTGGTTAAACACTAGAGAGAAACAGAAAGCTGTAGATCTCCGATCAGCCTCCAGAACAAGACTAATGAGCACATTTATAAGGAAACCACATCAGGACAGACACCTAAAGTAAATATTTAAGCCTCTACCCAGTGTTTTCTTTCTGTGGGGGGCTTTTACTGTAGATATACAACTTTCAAGACCAAGAACGAGGCAGACGTTTTAATATGCATTGAATAACTGCTTGATTTGTAGACTAGAATATGTTTAGTGATGACTTTTGAGAACACTTTTGCTTCTTTGCTCAATAGGAGTTACAGTATTAAAGCAAATATCAAAACATTATCACCAATAAGATGGTTATAGAAATGCATGTTTCCTCTTTTGGGGATACGATACAATACAATACGATTTCACTTCATTCATTCAGATAATGAACTTGTGTCGGTTTTAAACTTTATAAATAATCTGTATACACTAGTTTAAATTAATTTGACGATCATTGGAAATATAAGAGAAACACGCGTTATGAATATTTTACTTATAGCGCTAATAAAATAAAATAAAAAACAACAACAAAGAGAAAAACGTTCAAAAATGAATTTTGAAAGTTACTCACGTAAACTTTGTCGAACTTTCCTTTGAAGAAGAAGAGCGTTTGCTCCAGCGCGAGCTCTCGAACCGAATCGGTTCCCGAATCCAGAATCTGGTCGCCAAACCGGATCCCGTAATCGAAGAGCTGCTCCCGGCTCAGACACTGGACCGACACCAGCACAGCCAGAAGCCCAACACTGCGCAGAAGAACCATTATATAACTCTAGAAACCCCGCATATATGTGCGTTTACTGTCCGTCTGAGCTCCGGTCCGGAGTGAACGGTGATGAACCCTATAGAGGTGTGAATGGAGTGAAGGGCGGAGTTCATGGAGGAGGTGGAGGAGCCTCGGAAATCATTTACATTACTGCGGAGATTTGAACCCTCAAAACAAAAGGTAGGGTGTGGGGAGTGCTCTTAAATACCTATGCTAAAGTCGCTTAATTCTAGGTATTTTCTACGTTTAGAACAAGTGTGTCAGAGTAGGTATTTATTTCTGGCGCTAAAATCGCGTTCACCTGCGGGGTAACCATAGCAACAGCGACTTCAGTCGCGAAAATAAGACTCTACATTGAGAAAAATAAGAACTATCGCCATTTATCACATCGCTATTAATTTATTTCACAAATAGCCTACATAAAATAAACTTAAGTCTTTTGTCTACGAGTCTTTAACAAAGGAATCATCAAAGACTGTCTGTGAGGAAAAAACAATAGAAACCATTACAGAAATTCCAATGTTTTCCATTGAAATACCATTATTAAGCATTAGCTTTTTCCAGTAAAATCACTACACAATTCCTTTTTGTACTGTGTTTTGGGCATTTTTCCAATAGGGTTTAACATCCCACCAATAGAATCCATCACATACCAGTAGACACCATTATAGTTTCCATTAAAACCAATACAATTCGCATTATAACCATTAAAACCATACATTTTCTATTGTGTTTTGGGCAGGGTTCTATTGTTTTTTTTTCAGCAGGGACTGTGAGGGAAAAACGTGTTAAAATAGGCCATGTGTTGGATTTGTTCGAATATCTACTAAAGTGGTTTAATATCACATATAAGTGACATTTTCTACAGTTTCAGTAACTTTATAGGTGCTTTAGAAGCAGAGCAGGCTATTTTCTTTTGGTGATGAAGAGGTAGGCTAGTTAACCGTAGCAAGAGCAACGTTAAAATCGGACAAACATTGGCAAAAATAAAAACTGTCGCACTTTACTATGAATAAAGTATGTATCACTTTACTATGAATTTAACAACTGCGTAAAAATAAGCTGAAATATAAGACTTAACAGCTGAATCATCAAATAGCTATCTGTGAGAAACGCTTCGCGACAGCCTACTGTTGTTAAAATAGTCTGGATTTGTTGGAATACTACTCATATGTTATTTGATACTACTTCTAAGGGGTGTTTTCTAGTTTTAATTTGTAATAATCAGAATTTCGGAGCGCGGATCGCGAATCACTTGATTTGGATTGGGCCGGTGCGGATTCGCGAATCTGTTGATTCAGATCAGAACTTCGGAGCGCGAATCACTTGATTCGGATTGGGACGGTGCGGGTTCGCGGATCTTTTGATTCAGATCAGAACTTCGGAGCGCGAATCACTTGATTCGGATTGGGACGGTGCCGGTTCACGAATCGTTTTATTCAGATCAGAACTTCGGTGCGGATTCGCAAATCTTTTTTTTTCTGATTCCTTTTTTTTTGTTAAACAGTAGAAAGCATCAAACCATTAAGCAGTACGCTACAGTTATAAAAACAAAACAAAGGATAAACTCCTTAAAAAATTATAGAGATGCAGTTTTCACTGCTTTAGGATGAACAGAACTTCAGATAGTTTCCATGTACTCGTTTAGATCAACTTTAAATAAAGATAAGATAGATTTAGAGCCAGATTTTTGTTTTTGGGAAATTTAGCTAGCAGGAAACACAAATTAATACAATTGTATTTTCCTACATTTTCTTTCGAGTTGTCAAACAATCCAAAGAACAGCCTAAACCTTTAAATCAGAAAGTCACTTACAAAATGAGATTAGATGACCAAAATGTCTCTGTGTGGTTCATTTTCAAACAAGTGAATGAATCTTTCTCAGAAGAGACTAAAACAGCAGCTCACTTCAGTGTCTGACTTATATTATAATTACTTCCATGAGCTTTTTGATTAATCAAAGACTGGAACGTGACATGACAAATACATAAAATACGTCACTGCTATATTATTTGTGCTGGATTTCACTGCTGTTTTAGATGAAAACACACAAAGCTCTGTCCACCCCGCCCCGGTCCAGATGTGAGCCGCCTCTGCCTGGGGCTTCAGTGAAGAGCCTGGGGCCCTTACTTCTGAGGGGACATTCATTTACACATGCTCACAATCACTTTACAATCTATCAAGTAACTACTCTCAGCTACAATCCCAGATTCTGAGTCTTTTCCACAGTCATGAATGAAAGAATCCATATGCATATTTCATATATGTGTTAAGTGTGATTTTCTGAAAATAATTTCTAGTGGACTGTTTGATATGATCCAGTTCTGCAAAACTCTGTCACGTGTTTCTCTGCACAGGTATAATTATGTTTCGCAAGCACACATCTGCAGACAAATGAGAGAGACGGTAGAGGAATGTCCTGCACAACAACTAGTTTTCTGCTGAGGTAAAGCTTCAGTAACTGCTCTGACGCTGCATTCCAGCTGCATTTACACACACTTATCGATCTGTTCACAGAGATCTTCACTGGCAACAACAGGAGAGATGATAACAGAGCTATTGTTAAGGTTTCCAGTCACAGATTTTCACATAATCTTCTCGGTGTTTTATTATCGCCCTCTGGTGGTGACATCACTAAACCAATTACATTACATACAAAAACAAAATAAATATACACTGCATTTTGTATAAAGAAAAGCGATATTTTACGACCACTAAGATTTTTTTCTTTTCTTTTATTTTTTGCATTGATCATTTTTTATCATTATGTTTAAGACAGTTACAAGTCACTCTCATCTTATTACGTAATGTAATAAAAAAAAAAAAATGGAATTGTTTGATATTTTTAAACTGCTTTTATGCTGATTTTAGGATTATTATGTTTTTTTGTTGATTTTTTTTTTATCATTATTTTTATGGCAATAATAAGTCAGTCTCATCTCATTATGTAATGTAACAAAAACACTGAAATTGTATATATATATATATAGCCTTTATTAATGCCTTTATTAATAAATTAATTTGTTTATTAATGCATAGATCATTTATTATCATTATTTTAATGAGCTATGAGTCATTCTCATCTTTTTACATTATATGACATAAATACGTATTAATTGTATAATTAATTCTATAGTATTACCGGTAATAGATCAGTAGCAGGTAGGTGTAGATCAGGTAGTGTAGTTTTTCACAAACTTAATGGTCCCAAAATATTTTGATGCATTATTGTACATTTTCATGATTTAATTTATTTTTTTTAAATGTTTATTTTAACATTATTTGAATTTAACATTTTCATGATTTAATTAGTTTTTGTGTTTTATTTTTATTTTAAAATATATTTTTTTAAATTTGACAATTTGTATTAATGATTAGCTTTTAATTTTTACTATTTTATTAATTTTCATTTAATTTTAATTTAATTTTAATGTAATTTTAAATGTTTTATTTAGATTATTTTTAAAATAATTAATTTAATGTCATTTTAAAAGTTAAATTTGATTTAATTTCAGATTTCAGATGTTTTATTTTGATTGTTTTTTAAAATAATTCATATAAAACAATTGTTTTTAATTATTAGCTATTAATTTTTAATTTTTTAATCTTAATTGTTAATTTTAAAAATTCTTTATTTTACATGTACATATTTCACATTTGTATGATGTTATATCTGGAGTCTTTCTGTGTGTTTTTAAATATATATATATATATATATATATATATGAGCACAAAAGTAGTCATAAGCAGCACAGGTATATTTGTAGCAATAGCCAACAATACATTGTATGGGTCAAAATTATACTTTTTTTTAATGCCAAAAGGATATTAAGTAAAGATCATGTTCCATGAAGATATTTTGTAAATTTCATACCATAAATATATCAAAACTTAATTTTTGATTAGTAATATGCATTGCTAAGAACTTCATTTGGACAACTTTAAAGGTGATTTTCTCAATATTTTGATTTTTTTGCTCCCTCAGATTCCAGATTTTCAAATAGTTGTATCTCAGACAAATATTGTCCGATCCTAACAAACCATACATCAATGGAAAAATTATTTATTCAGCTTTCAGATGATGTATAAATCTCAGTTTCAAACAATTGACCCTTATGACTGGCTTTGTGCTCCAGGGTCACACATATATATATATATATATATACATAATAAACTATAAATTGCATTCTATTCCTGAAGAGAGATAAACCCGAACCCCTCCCAACCTCCCTTCTCTCTCCTCAGACCCCAGAGCCAATCAGTTTCTCCGGATCCTGATCACATGCTCCATCCTCTCTGCATGCTCTCTCCTCACGACTGCAGACGGAGCAGAAGCGCTGAGGCTGATGGGAAGGTAATGACAGACGCAGACATGCAGGGATCGTCCGGAGCGAACGCCTCTCTGTCTCCTCCGACGCTGAGCCCCAGCATCCCTCCCTTCGTCAAGCTGGGCCTGACGCTGGCCTACACCGTCTTCTACTCGCTGCTCTTCTGCTTCATCTACGCTCAGCTGTGGCTGGTGCTGCGCTACAGACACAAGCGCTTCAGCTACCAGACGGCGTTCCTGTTCCTGTGCCTGCTGTGGGCGGCTCTGCGAGCGCTGCTCTTCTCCTTCTACTTCAGAGACTGCGTGACGGCCAACGCGCTCGGACCCTTCGCCTTCTGGCTGCTCTACTGCTTCCCCGTCTGCCTGCAGTTCTTCACGCTCAGCCTCATGAACCTCTACTGCGCTCAGGTGAGCCGCGGCTGGAAACAGAAAGGAAAACTTAAACTAAAATAACAATAAACTAAAATTAAAATGTCAAATTGAAATGATTTTTTAAATAACTACAATACTGAAAATGAAATTATAAAAATGGATTTTTTTTTTAAATAAATAAAATACTAAAAATTATTTTTTTTTTTAAATAAATAAATAAAATACTGAAAATGAAATTATAAAAATGGGGGAAAATTAAATATATTTTTTAAAATAAATAAAATACTGAAAATGAAAATATAAAAACGGGGAAAAAATTAAATAATTTTTAAAATAAATAAAATACTCAAAATGAAATTATAAAAAAATGTGAATAATTTTTAAAATAAATAAAATACTGAAAGTTAAATTATAAAAATGTAAATAATTTTTTAAAATAAATAAAATACTGAAAATGAAATTATAAAAATGTAAAAAAATATATATATATTTTTAAAATACATAAAATACTGAAAATAAAATAAAAAAAATGTAAATAATTTTTAAAATAAATAAAATACTCAAAATGAAATTATAAAAATGTAAAATGGGAATATTTTGATCAGCTACTAATATGATTCCCTTTAATTGTCCACTAGTTAGAGATTATTCTAACATAATAAATATCTAATAAGAAAAATCCAGAGTTGAAATATACTTCATACTTTTCAGCATATTTCTTGTAGGATTTTTTTTCTAGGAATAGAGTTTAGGGAACATGAATGCTGGTGCAGACGTAGAGTGATGCTCGTTCTGCTCGTGTTCGCACACGTGTGAATGACCTACATTGAGTTTGGATCTGCGTCATGATCGAGTTCAGCGATGACGGCCCGAGCAGACGTCTAATATCAGCTTCAGCAGACGCGACACACTGAGTCCGGTCCCACAGCAGCGTCTCTGTTCATTAATTAAACAGGAGAGACGTCTGCGCTCATAAAGCCAACATTTACAGTCTTTAATTAGTGCTGCTTGGCAAATCAATAATAATGATGATAAATCATGCTTCTTGACAGGTTTTAAGTGCTCTCTCACCTCCTTAAATTTAAGTTATTAAAATGATATTTTTATCTTCTTAATAAAATTTAAATGAATAAATGAATCATAACAAAAAACGAAAAAAATAATTAAAAACATGAAAATTTCTTAATAATAAATAAACAACAAAAATAATACATAAAATTAAAATTAATAATATGTTAAAATGTTCATTTTAAAAACATATAAGAATGTACTCTAAATAAAAACTAAATAAAAAACTTTAACTGAATAAAAAAGAACAATTAATTTAAAATAAAAACAAAAAAAACCTAACTGATTTTTAAGTAAAATGATTAAAAAATAAATAAATAAAAACATTAAAAAGCCTAAAAATAAATCATAAATATGTGCAATTAATTTAAAACAAAAATAATAAAATAAAAATGAATAAATCATAAAAAATTAAAATGTAAATAAATAACTAAAATTTAAATAAAATGCTTGCTAAAAATGAATAAAATCATCAAATTCTACAATTTAAATAAATAATTTTATAATGAAAATAAAACACTCGCTAAAAATGAATAAAGTCTTAAAATGTAAAATTATAACAAATAAGTATAAGAACTATATATATATATATATATATAGTTATATATATATAATATATTGTTTTTATACTTATTTGTTATAATTTATATATTATATAATATTGTATATATAACATAAAGTACATACAGTATATTTTTTAATATTTGTTTAATGGCATCTTTTTTATGACTGTAGTATCACTGATGTCTCTATGTAACTGTTTTTTCCCCTAATATTTCACCATTGACTAAAGCCATTCAACATTACATTATAATTGAGAGCTATCAATTTAAAATTTATTAGACTTTAAAAAATAACAACTTATAATTTCAGTGAACTTAAAACAATCTTCACATAAACCCATTATAATAAATGTCATATTTAGCTGCCTGTGCTCTTCAGCAAACACTAAATTCTAAATTAAATATAGTTGAATCCTTAAGGCTACAACAGTTATTGATTTTCTCGTTTTTCTTTGATCTTTGATGAACAGATGTCACAGCAGCTGGTTATCAGGTTATTCGGCTGCTCTTACTTTAAGAGCTGCCGCTGCTGAACATCACACGCTTTAATATGAAATGATATACAATGTGCCGGCATATCTGTGAATGCAATTGAAGAGCGTGCGCAGTATAACAGCTAACAAGACAGGAAAACTCGTTTTTACCGACATATCTGACAACATCTCATCTGACCGCAGTTCACTGATGTTCTGCTGAAGCTCCTCGTCACCTCGTAAGTCTCCAGTTTGATCGTAAAGACGTTCTGCGTGTCTAAATAAACACAATTTTTGTCAAGAAAAAAAGAGACAGAAACAGCAGCTGTGAGTGCGGTGGACAACCCAAGCTCCGCCCCTGCGGTAAATGCGTTAAATATTTTTAATGCATTAAACTGAATAAATTAATCGCCTGCATTAACACGCTAATTTTGACAGCACTAATATATACATATATACATATACATATACATATACATATATATATATATATATATGTAAACATTAAATATTTCATATATATATATATATATATATGAAATATTTAATGTTTACTTGCATGTCATCAGAACCTTCATCAGAGAACAGTGAACATGCAAATGTGTTTTTAAATAATATATATTTAAATAAAAATATTTAAATATTCATTTAAAATCTTAGGGGGGACTTCAAGAAAATGTAAAAAAAAAAAACAAGATAAAAAGCTTTTATTTACATAATATATGTGCGTACTGTATATATTTATTATGTATATATAAATACAAACACATGCATATATATATATATATATTGAAAATATTTACATGTATTTACATGCATATATGTATATTCATATATATATATATATATATATATATATATATATATATATATATATATATATATATATATTTAATGTATAAACATAACATATTTTTCTTAGATATATACATGCATGTGTTTGTATTTATATATACATTATAAATATATACAGTACACACATATATTATGTAAACAAAAACTTTTTGAATGCGATTAATCGCGATTAATCATTTGACAGCACTAAAAAAATATATACAAATATTAATAATAAAAAGAGTGAGGGTTTAGAGTGTTTAATTAGTCAACAATCATGTTTCTTTTGACAGGTTTTCTTCAAGGCCAAGTCGAAGTACTCTCCTCACCTCCTCAAATATAAGTGAGTATATATATATATAAGAGTGATGTCTATATATGAGTATATGATATATATAGATATATGTGAGTGCTGAAGCTGATGTTTGAGCTTCTCTGTGTGAATCGTGATGCTGATGTTCTCCTGTGTCTGCAGGTTTCCTCTCTACCTGCTGTTCTTCGGCGTGAGTTTGCTGTTTCTGCTGGTCAATCTGAGCTGCGCTCTGCTGGTGAAGATGAGCCACGCACAGGTCAAGACCGTCGTTCTGGTGCGAGTCGCCATCAACGACTCGCTCTTCGTCCTGTGCGCCGTCTCGCTGGCCGTCTGCCTCTACAAGATCGCCAAGATGTCGCTCGCCAGCATCTACCTGGAGTCCAAGGTGAGAAACACTTCAGACTTATCAGAGAGAAATCCTGTCAGCATTTACATTAAATTAGGGTTCCCCAAACTGCACTGATGAAAATAGGATTAATAATTCAATCATAAAAAAATGTACATTAAAACAATAATTTTAATAGAAAAAAATCTAAATAAAGCACTAAAAATTAATTAAAAATGTAACATATAAAAAAATATTATATTTAATAATAATAATAATAATAATAATAGAAATACAGTAATAATTTTATTATAATTAATTTTAATAAAAACAATAATTTTAGTAATATTAAAAAATTAAAATCAATTAAATCATATTGATAATACAAATTAATTAATACAATCAATACAAATTAAATCATATAAATTTCAAATTAAAACAATAGTATTTAATAATAATAATATAGTCATAATTTTATTCTAATCATTTTAATGAAAACAAAGACAAATCTCTAACTATATAATCAATACAAAATTATAAAAATTATAAAAATGTAAAAATTATAAAAATGTAAAATGTAAAAACAAAACTCACTTAAAAATAAATCATAAAATTGTGAAAGTGAAACAAACAATATTGTATTCAGTAATAATAATAATAATGAGATGACTATAATAGTAATGCATTTATTATTAATTTTAATAAAAATAAAAAATAGAAAATTGAATCATAAAAATGTAAAATAAAAATTATTTAAAACTAAACATTTCATAAAAATGTATTGTCATGAAACTGTAAAATTAAAAAAAAAACTTTATAAAAACAATCAAAATAAAACAGTTATTAAAAATTTAATTCTTAAATAATAAATAAAAAATATAATTAATATTAAATTAAAATATAAATATTAAATTAAAATTAATATTAATATAAATGTAAGATTTTTAAAGATATTTTAAAATCAAAATTTAAATAAAACACTTACTAATATATTATTATTACTAATATTTTTATTTTATTTTATTTGTTTACTTGCATTTCAGGTGGCCATTAATTGTCATCAGAGAACTGCAAACATGCAAATGTTCTGTTAATTTAATGAAATATGAACTTAAAATATCAGGGGGATTTAAATAAAATGATATATATAAAATGTGTCTGATCTGGCAGTAAGGTTGTGTATTGCTGTATTTCAGGGCACGTCGGTGTGTCAGGTGACTCTGATCGGGCTGATGGTGATCCTGCTGTACGCGTCGCGGGCCTGTTATAATCTGGTGGTTCTGGCTCTGACCAACATCGAGAGCATCAACTCGTTCGATTACGACTGGTATAACGTGTCGGATCAGGTGGGCTCACACCTCCTCTCCTGACTCACTCGCTCTGAATCAGGAATAAAGCCGGTGTTTCTCCGGTTCTGCAGGCGGATCTGCGCTCCAGTCTGGGCGACGCCGGTTACGTGGTGTTCGGCGTCATTCTGTTCGTCTGGGAGCTGCTGCCCACGTCTCTGGTGGTGTTCTTCTTCCGCGTGCGAAAACCGGCCCAGGACCGGGTGAGCCGGACCGGATCTGATGAGTGTTTAACAGGGATGTAACGATATCAAAATCTCACCATACGATAATATCGCGATATGAAGTCCACGATACGATATTTATCGCGATATTTACAAAAAATAAAAATACGAATGAAAATTTTGTACGTTTTAAAGTTAAGTTATTCTATCTAATGCACTTTGAGAATTCAGAATGAAGAGGAAAAAAGTCAGTGAATTGAACTTTAAAGTGAACTCAACCCTCTTTTTATTTGTGAAATACTGTCTGAGTCTAAACTACACTCACACCGCTGTTTCAGGAAGACAAACTAATTAGAATAAAATACTAAAAATAACAACAATGACAGTACTAGCCACATATAGTAAAACAGCTGCACTGTAAAATAAATGAAAATGAGTATTTGATAGGTATATTATTTCTGCTTTACACTACTGAAGGGAATCACAATACTTCTTTCCTAATTTCTACACTTGAAAGAGATATTTAGAGTTTGGACTCATTTAAAGCGCTCGCTGTCAGTAATTCAAGCTTTTATTTTGAAGGAAACTCCAGCTTCAGTGAAAACAGGCACAAAAACACGTCTGGCTACAAATCCAGTGAAACGCTGTAATCATCTGCCGCTGAAATAAAGCAGAACTAAACTCACAGAACGTGTAATAAAGGAGTCGACTGCATTCGTTCAGTGTGAACGGAGCCGTTCTGAGACGCGGAAAACACCGGATCACCAGCTGATCGTCTGAACCGAGTGCAGCTTCCCTTTAAAACACACTCCATGAAGAATATTGTGCTTTCCAAAGCATCACGACACAAAACACAACTTTACACACCTTTCATGTTAGAAGAAGACGTTTAAATATATTTTAAAAACTACACGACCTATCGTTTCATATCGTCATGTGACCACGATAATATCGAGACAGTTTTGCTATCACTATAATATATCACGGTTTTGATATCGTTACATCCCTAGTGTTTACAGTGTGATGGAGATCCTGGTCTGACTGTAAGTGTGTTTGCTGTTTTCTAGAGCGGTTCCTCCATTCCCAGCCACGTCTTCTCAAACCGGCCGTATTTCTTCGACAATCCCAGACGCTACGACAGCGATGACGATTTAGCCTGGGCTACCCATCCGGTGACCACCTCCACCAGGTAGAGCCACCTAAAACTACAAACATAACGGAAATAAAGCGGAATTATATAAGATGAAAAATTGAATTTAAATAACTTAAATTAGAAATATTCAAACTATAGCCTTGCAAACTAAATGAAATTAAATTGTTAAAACTAAAACTGAAATCATAATGAACAAATTATAATAATAATAATAATAATAATTTAGTAATCATTTCTTTATAAAAACAATAAAACACATTAAATAATAAAAGTGTAAAATTAAAATAATAAAAAAATGCAACACTAAAAATGTAATTAAATCATAAAAATGAAATTAAAATGAATAATAAAAAACAAAAATATATTAATAATTAAAATAAAAAATTAAACACATTCATATAATACATTTAAAAAATTTTTTTTACAATTAAAGTAAATAAAATTTAAATTTAAATGAAACATTTATTTTATCATTTGCATTTCATGTTGCCATTACTCAACATCAGAGAACCATAAATATGCAAATGTGCTGTTAAATTACTGAAATATTAACTTAAAATCTCAGGGGGGGCTTAACATTTTTTTTATATAATAATGATAATAAGATAAAAATTAAAATTACTAAAGATTAAAATTACTAAAACTAAAGCAGAATTATTTTTTTTAATTAATTAAAAAAAATAATTTTAATTAATATTAAAAAAATGAATATAGATTAAAGCACATAACAAAATTGGTTACATTAAAATCGTAAAAACGAATACGGAGCTGTTTCAGAATATTTTGAACATTTTCTTAAATTTAGTTTTGTAATGACAGTAATGGCAAACGCTTTCAAATAAAAAAAATAAAAAGATGTTAAATCATAAAAAATGCCAGTACAAATAAATAGTGGAAAATTTTCTTTAATTTTGTAATTAAATTAATTTTAGTAAGAAATAAAAACCACTCGTCAGAGTGATTGCATTAAAATCCAAAATTAAAACAAAACACAAACTAAAATTAAATAATAAAAATGTCAATTCAAATAAGTAAATAATTGTAAAATTAAAATAAAAACACTTGAAATACTTAAGCAGTTTCCCTCCATGTCATTTAACTGACATCAGGAAGCCATATATTTCATACTATTTCATTACCCTAAAATCATATTGGTTCTTTTTCAGAATATTTCCGTAAATATGTAAATAAATATAAAAACATATTTGAAAGCAGCTTGAGAAGGTTGAGGTGACCTGGACTGACAGGTTAAATTGATACGAGCTGATTTGATCTGATTTTTCTGTTCAGTCTGTCGACAGACGGCTTTGACTGGAGCAGCCGCAGCAGCAGCTTCCTGGTCCATCTGGGAGGAGACGAGCCACGGTCGTCATTGGCAACAGCCGGACTGAACCGCTAAAGATGTACAGCTCCGGAAATGAGAAACGCACTGCACTTTAACCGCCCGCCCACACACACACACACACACACACGTCACACATGACGCACTGTAAGTGTGAGTTGCCATGGCAACTGACTCCAGGTTTTGAACGAGGCTGTGTTCAGAATGCTGCACTAACACACTGCATACTACTTTAAAAATACCATGTGAAACAGTTGCAACAATATAAAGTAGTGCACTATACTTACGTCACTACACTGCATGCTTAATTCAGCGAGCGGCATCCTCAGAAATGGATATTCGGCATTTTCAATCTAATTTTGTATAAAATGTTGACAATCTGATCAAATAGGCAGTGAGAAAAGATACATATTGAGTGCGTTGCATTTTGGAATTTTTATATTTATTTCCATTTTCATGTATTTTATATATTTTGTTTAATTTATATTTTCATTTATTTTATTTGCATTTGTTTTAGTAATTTTATTTGCATTTATTTTACTTATTTTAGTTCTTAATTGAACTTTTTATTTATTTTGTTATATTTGCATTTGTTTTTTTATTCGCATTTATTTTAGTTCTTAATTGCATTTTTTTATTTACTGTATTATATTTGCATTTGTATTATTATTTGCATTTATTTTATTTTTGTTTATTATTTTATTTGTATTTGTTTTACTTGTATTATTTTAGTTTTTAATTGTATTTTATTTTTAAATATTTTATTATTTACATTTTATTTTTTAATTTGCATTCCATTGCACACTGCACAATAGAACAAATGCATTAGTGCAAATCATGCTTATTTTAGCGAGTGGCATCCAGTTCATCACCTCAGAAATGGATATTCAGCATTTTCAATCTAATTTTGTATAAAATGTTGACATTCTGATCAAACAGGGAGTGAGAAAAGATACATATTGAGTGCATTGCATTGCATTGCGATTCATAATTTCACATCTGAAAGTGCGTACGTTTTCTGTGCGTACGTTTATTCTATGAATCACATGTGCACATATTTGAGAGATGATCGTAGGATCAAATGTAGGATGGTTTCTGCACAACATTTTATAAATGCATACTGCACACGATACACTGCAGAAATAATGCGATTATGTTAGTATACATTCTGATCACAGACTCGTGCTGTTAGTCTGTTTATATTCACACGACCACTTTTACATTGTGATTCCAACACAGTAGTTACAGTCAGGATTATGAAATAATGTGCAAGGCATGAATTTATGTTTCTTTGAGTATTTATCTTTAGCTGTTGAAAACAGTATAATTGGTCCACTAAAGTTGAGGCACACTTAAAAATGACGCCGACGTCTTTAAATATATTTAAGATAAACACCTGTTATTTCACTGATCACGTGATTCTCATTTGTTCATTTGTAATCAGGATGATGTTCGTCTCCTACAAAAATAAATTATTTGCTGTTAAAATAAGACCAATGTGCTTTTTACTAAAGAGGACAAGAACTGAATGACAAAAATCTGAACCAAAAAAAAAAAAAATTAAATCTGGAAAAAAAAGGTATATATATATATATATATATTTGTGTGTCAAGCTTTTTTGGTAAATATTTTAATTTTGCTTTTTTTTTTTTTTCCAGATATAGATATATATAATTTATATTAAATACAAATTCAAATAAAATAATAAAAATACAAGTACTAAAATAAATGCAAATAAAACACTAAAAACAAATAAAATAGCAATAAATACAAATAAAAAAAATTCAAATCATAAAAAAAAAAAATGGAAATTTAAATAATTATTATTTTTTTTTTTACATTTTAAAAAAGCAAAATAAAAACATTTACCAAAAAAAAAAAAAAAAAAAAAAAATCCCTTTAATTTTTAGTTTTTTAAAAACGAAATGATTAGCTGTTAAAATAAATCGAACATGGTTCTTACTAACAAGAACACGAACTGAAAACAGAACAACAAAAATCTGTGAGACAACCAGACATATTTATTCCCGTTTAAATAAATATTCTTGACACAAACACACAATACAGATCATGGTTAAATCACGGCCTGAAAATCATGTCAGAAAGGCAGAGAGGAGCTTCAAATCACATCAGGCAGATTCACATGTAAATGCATATCATTATACATTTACATCATATCATTTTTGCAGATAATTACACTGCTTTGAGTCCTGAAGATGTGAGGATGTGGACTGTGATCCGACCGAGTCGATGAGATCAGAACCCAGGGAGGCAGAGAAGCCATATTTACAGTATTATTCTGTCATTCAGAAATATTAAGGCAGACGCTGATGAAAGCATGCAGCGCTCGACACACACACACACACACACACACACCAATAGCTGCTCTTCATCTCAACTCCAGCTCAACTATTCCTCCAGAATTAGCAGATCATGAAAAAGGCAGAGAAATGAATCCAGTGGATCTCAAACTGAGCTTCAGCTGCAGCCACTCGTGGGTTTGGACTCTGATCTAAAAACCCTCACAGCTAAATATAACACCGATCAGACGCATATTCAGCTCGCTCAAGCGTTGATGTTATTCATAGAAACAGAGACGTCTTCAAAACCTGTGAAACTAAAACAGCCGAAGAGATCAATCATCAGATATTTTAAGCCTGCGCCGAGAATATCTCATCATCTAAAACTCTCCAGAAGTGGAACAAAATGTGGGTGATATTTCACTGGGGAAAAAAATAATAATTATAATATATATATATATATATGAGTTTATTTGCATTAAATTTTTTAAGTCATGTTTTTTTATTACTTTTATTTTTTAATTGTTTTTTACTGTATTTTGTTATTTTTACTTAATCAAAATTAGATTAATTAATTGAGATTAATTCAAAACATTTTTGAAAATAATTAAAATTGGAGTTATCTGTTCTTGCAAATGAACTCTGCGCATATATATATATATATATATATATATATATATATATATTTTTTTTTTTTTATGAAATATTTTTTGGATAGTTTTCATATATAATTTTGACAGTTTTCACCCATCTACTAATTATTTTAGTTTTATTTGTGCTCTGCATGTTTCTTTTCTGCATTGAATCTCTGTCTGTCGTTAAACATGAATCTGGACTAAATGGAGGAATATTATTGCTTGTTATCTGTTGCGTAAATGTGTAACAATAAGCTACATTTCCTTCTTTCAAGCTTAAAAAAAATTAATTTCTATGGTCCTATGAACAGGAAAGTCTTCACTGTAAGTGAGGAATGTCTTTAAAAGACACACACCAAAATAAAATAAAAATATAAAATAAAGTCAACCAGTCAAGAATATATACAGGTCATATTTCACGTTAAAAAATAAGAAAATTCCTCTCTCGCTCCATATTATATATATATATATATATATATATATATATATATATATATATATATATATATATATATTATATATATATATATATATATATATATATATATATATATGCATAAAGAAAATAAAGCCTAAAGTTCTTACAGTAATGAAAAAAAAAATTGGCTTCATTTGGTTTACACACAATATAATTATTTGTGATTTTTAGTGTGAAATGTGACCTGGATATGTTCTCATTTCCGGGGGTCACCTGATTACTAACAAATGAAAAATAATGAAGTTACTGTTGTCAGCAGGAACAGACACAGGCATTCACAACATTCACACAAACCAAAGAGAAGGAAGGAAAACACAGCGCTACGTAATAAACCGCAGTCAAATCTGAGAGAAAGGAATCGAGGAGGAGGAGAACCACAGTCGGTCTGAGCGCGAGAGGAAGGAGGAGCGGGTCTGGAAGCGGATTCTCCGTGTTTGTGCGACTCTGAAGTGTTTGAGATGCGGTGACTGTAGAGGAAGGGTTCTGCTGGACCCGGTCCTGCA
The DNA here is from genome assembly GCA_036784905.1 of Acrossocheilus fasciatus. Lineage (NCBI taxonomy): Eukaryota > Metazoa > Chordata > Actinopteri > Cypriniformes > Cyprinidae > Acrossocheilus > Acrossocheilus fasciatus. The sequence continues at coordinate 30,283,565 of CM071948.1, read as the reverse complement.
GTCCCTGAGTCTCGTGCCGCTGCCACCTGCTGGCCTGGAGCTGTTACCTCTGGTCCTTCAGCAGCGTCCGGAAGTTGTGCAGCTCTTTTATACTCGTGGACAGTCTGCAGAGAGACAGAGAGACGCTTCACATTTATCATTTTCAAATAGGGATTTTTAAAAAGTCTTCATTAAAGTATCATAAGCCATAAACCAAAACATCCAGCTATGAGCAGAATAACAGTAAATGAAAATGTGACAAAATATGCATATACACACACACAAATTTTTATTTAATAATTTTTTTTATTATTTCTATTTTATCGTTATTATTAATTACTTTAATAATTATATTTTTTATCCTGTATCCTTAGTCCTGCAGAATGACTATTAATGAATTTATCTAAACTTCAATATTGCAAAAAAAAAAAGGTTTTTAAGAATTATTTGTTAGAATTTTTTTCTCATGTATTCATGTATTTTTTTTTATTCATGTATACAAAATAAAAAAAAAAAAAAAAAAATTATATATATATATATATATATATATATATATATATATATATATATATATATATATATATATATATATATATATATATATATATATATATATATACATATACACACACACAGGTGCAAAAAGGTGCAAATATACACACACACACATATACATATATATACACACACACAATGGCATTTGCAGTGTTTCATGGGAGTGGGCGGAGCTCTTTTGGCACATTTTGTATGCCACGACTCTGATTGGTGGAATTTTCTGTTAAGCATCATGGGTAATGTAGTTTACCACCACAAATTTATTTGTTAAACAATTTTAAATATAAGTTGAAATAATGCAAACTGATGTCGATTAGCAACCTCAGAGCTCACAGAACGTGTGTCTTTAACAGTTTATAAGTTATCTTTAAAAATCAATTCCCTTACGGAGAAAATAAAAGGAGTTTTGACATAAATAACCGACTGTTGCGCTTCATTTCCTGTGCTAATCTCCTCCTAGTGTTATTGTGTAATAATCTGTGTTTGCAGCGGTTCATCGTGACGCAGTGACTCTGACCTGGCGAATCCGTTGAGCAGAGCCACGATCTCCTGCCGCGTGAGCTGGAAGCCTTTGGACGGACTGTTTTCTGGAAGGTTCTTGATCTCTTTCTCGGAGAACAGGATCCTGAGAGCCGTTCCCAGACCCTGAGTCTGACGGGACAGCAGCGGTTCATTCTCATCTCACATCAAAACGCTTCAATTTCAGATAAAGGGTAGTTATTTTACCTGTAACGTTCCCCAGAGCCGACATTTACTGCAGCCGACGCAGTCCATGATACGAGAGATGTTCTTGAAATGAAGCCTGAACTCCTCCTGAACAAAGAAGACATCAAATCAACATTTACGCTGCTTTAAAGAAAAAAAGAAGGTTTAATAATCTTTCATCAGTTGCTGTTTCGTCATATAAACATTCTTCCCCAACCAATTCAATCATCATCAATAAAATCAAATCCAAATTCAGATTTATTTCACTTTTTAAGACTTTTTGCACCTTTTAAGGCCTTAATTTGTGGAAGGACGAATTACGACTTTTTAAGATTTGCAAAAACCCTGCATTACAGAAGTATAACAGGATGTTTATGCTTTAATTTATTACTTTCTAGTTAATCTAGTGAAACACAATTAAAGCCATTTGCTGAGGACATCATTTGTTCATCATGACAAATACATTTCTTAAAAAATGTGTGCACATTTTTTAATGTCATTGAGTTTAGAAGTTTACAAGGCTTCTTTTGAGATATGAATATGCAAATGAGCATGCATGCAAATCAACGGTCAATATGCAAAATGCATAACCGTAAAACTGAACTAGTATGAATATACTGATATGCATCCAGTCAAATCGTAACAGGCACCTGCAGATGATCACTATCATAAAATAAAGTTTAGACTGAGTTAATCATATTGAAACTAACCCCCGTTCCCCAGATGAGGGTTTCTGTTCTTTAAAGCGGCCCAGAATGCATCTGTCACGCTCAACTCACCTTGAGTGTCTTCGACTCTATTTTATGGCTTGCAAACATGGAGCTCTCGTCAAAGTGCATCGGGAACGCTCTGCACAAACAACACAAATAACATCCATTAACATTATATGCATGTTTAAAAGAAATCTTACTGTTCGTTTTAATAGTACTGCAGTGTGATTATTAATCAATTTAATGAAGCACATATATTGTAAATAATGTTTCTTAATCAAAATCAGCTCATTCCCCTCAAACTAAAATCATAATCATCCTCACTGTATACACTGACAGCATTTATAGATTTAAATATTTAATTTCATAAATTTTTGCCCCCTTATAAAATTTATTCTGGAGGAAATATGAGCTCAAAACTGTATATAATGATTACACATTAGAAAAATGTTTAACTTTGTATACTAATGTCATGTTGTTGTAATACAAAAAAACTCAAAAAAATCAAATGCCTTAAATGATTAAATATTGTATCATGAAACAAATACAAATTAATGACAAATAATATCAGCTTAAGTCTATTAACCTTTTTCCAATCAATCAAGATTTAGAGGGAAAAAAAGTAAATAAATATATATATATATATGAATGCATAAAAAAAATCTTGCCATTTCTGGAGGTATAATTTATTTTGAATGAATGAATATTTTAATTTGTTATATACATATATATATATATATATATATATATATTTTTTTTTTTGGGGGGGGGGGATATGGGCTAATAAAACTGTATAATAAGTATAAATTAGAAAAATGTTGACTTTTTTAAGCTAATGTCAAAGTAATAAAAAATTAGAAAAAACATTATAGAAAAAAACAAATACTTTGTTATAAAAAATATTCCTAGTATCATGAAATATATATTCTGTGTTTAAATGATATTTAAAAAAATGTTTTAAATTAAATAATGTTTTAAAATACATTTATAAATTTATTCTGGGATGCGAATATAGCTTAATACAGCTCATAAAACTGTGCATAATAAATTATACAATCTAAAACATGTATTAATATCAAACATTTTCTATTGTTTGTTTTAGTTAATGTCATATACATATGTAATTAATTTTTAAACGCTAAAAATATTGACTGTATCATGATACCACATCAGTGTATCTGGTGATAACGATGAATATGTGACCCTGCAGCACAAAAGCAGTCATAAGCAGCACAGCTATATTTGTAGCAATAGACAACAATACATTGTATGAGTCAAAATTACACATTTTTCTTTTATGCCAAAAATCATTAGGATATTAAGTAAAGATCATGTTCCATGAAGATATTTAGTAAATTTCCTACCGTAAATATATCAAAACTTAATTTTTGATTAGTAATATGCATTGCTAAGAACTTCATTTGAACAACTTTAAAGCTGATTTTCTCAATATTTAGATTTTTTTGCACCCTCAGATTTTCAAATAGTTGTATCTCAGCCAAATATTGTCCAACAAACCATACATCAATGGAAAGTATGAATCCAATTTAAAAAAATTGACCCTTATGACTGGTTTTGTGCTCCAGGGTCTCATGTATTTCGGAGCCTCTCACTTGGTCTCGTTGAGGACCTGCAGCAGCAGCTCTTTGGTGGTGGAGTCCTCCTGAGAGTTTCCCGTGTACAGGTTGATGAAGGAGCGCTCGAAGTACGGAGCCACTTTAGAAAGCGCCCGCAGCTCGATCAGGTAGAGGAAGTACAGGTTCTTGAGCCGCCGCGTCCCCTCGCCCTTCGTCTCGGCCGGGTCGAAGCGCTGTCTGAACTCGTGCAGGTTCGGACCCCAGACCGACTTCCCCCAGCTCTCTGAAGAAAACACTCGTCAGACACGACTACAGCAGAACAGCTCACTACAGCACAACGGCTCGTTCGTGTGTTTACCGTCCAGCAGGTATTCTGCACACAGGTGGATGTTGATGCTGCTGTGGAGGCCGGAGATCAGACGATAGAAAACACGCTTCTCCAAACACAGACCTGCAGCGCATCAACACACAGACGTCAGCACATTAAACCAACACACTCCTCTACAGCATAAAAAAATGAGCTTTATACAATACATTTTTTTTTTTTTTAAATGATGGAAATAGTGCTGTCAAACGATTAATCGCATACAAAATAAAAGTTTTCGTTTACATAATATATGTGTGTACTGTGTATGTTTATTATGTATATATAAATACACACATACAGTACATATTTTGAAAATAAAAACAAAAATATATAAAAATCATTATAAAAATACTATAACTATAAACTGTAAGGAATAATTTATTATTTAAATGCATTTAAATAAAAAAATAAATTTTAAATTTTTTTCAGAGTACAGTTTTATTTTTTAATATTAATATTAATATTAAATCTTAATATTCATAAAACTGTGTATAATAATTATACATTAGAAAATAATTGTTTAGGATCAAATCATATGCAAAACAATTCCCCCACATTAACCCTTTCCATTAAAATGAATAATATACACATAATTATTATAATTAATTATAATAATAAATAAAATGATAACAATAAGGTATACTTTATTTTTCAAATGTATTTAAAATAAATATTTATTTAATTTTGGGGAGGAAATATGAGCTCATGAAACAGTGTATAATAATTATACATTAGAAAAAGTCATATGCATATTTAATAAATAAGAATGGCAACAAACAGGTGATATAAAAAAAAAAATATTATTTTCCCCACATTAACTTTTTTCCGCCAAAATGAATAATTAAATTATACACAAAAACATTATTATTAAGTTATTATTATTATTAATAATAATAATAACAATTGTAACAATAATAATAAATTAAAAGTACTATGACTATAAGTTTAAACAACATTTAAACATTTATTATAATAAATATTACCGACACACACTTAAATGCAGATTCATGACACTTCAAGCAGCGTATAAGTTATAAATCTTGCCTAGAGTGACTTAAAATAAATAAGGATGACATCTCTCAGTTTCAGGAGGAAATGTGTCAGGCCTCATTCATGACACACGAGCAGAACGTATTTGTGCAAGTCATTTGTATAACTACTATTATGCAAATAAATGCACCTGTGTTTTCATCATATTTACGCTGTAAATAATCACCTACCTTCCAGCCAATTGTAAAATCCTTCACCTGTGAGAAACAAACAAAGTCTGCTTTAATAAAAGCCCTTCTGCACTGATCTGAGATCAGCTTCCCTGCAGAAGCATCATGTATCATGTGTGCAAATACAATGAGAACAAGGCAAGTAAGCAAATATTAACTCACCATCATCATCACCTGAGAGGAGAGACAGAGAAAAGAGCTCAGGTTACACACAAACACATCAAATACACAGGAATAATAATAAAAAAAAATAAATAAAAAAAAAGTCATTTCCAAAGGAAAAAAAAAAAAAAAAAAAAAAAAAAAAAAAAAAAAGTACAAATATTTTAAGGAAAAAAAATAAGGAAATTAGGACTGTTAAGATCTTTACTTTTTAAATTAATTATTCATAAATTGTGATGCATATAATTATACACATGTATAATATAACACGCATATAATTTTATATTTTTTTTCAAATTAATTTTTAAACATTTTAATTTATTTTTAATGTATCATTGTAAATTAATCCATAATTCTTTCGTTTTTTTCTGGTTACTTGCATAGATATTTCTTTATATAATTTTAGATTTATTCATATTATGAAAATTTACAAAACAAATATTCTATTTCTTATTTTATCTAATAATTCCTTATCTTTTCTGCTTGTATACGGCTCAAAATGTGCGTGCCTAAAAGGGTAAATCTCACACAAAAAAATAAAAAAATAAAAAAACAAAAATTAGAAATTTTACAAAACAAGAAATGAAGACTATTAGCAGCATTCAGATTTTCTACATTGCAACATTAATTTCATGAGAATTAAGCACACTTTTCCTGCCAAATTCTCAACGCATCTAAACATACTTTTACTGTATCAGAGAAAATTTTAAATTATGTTTATGTTAAAGACATTGAATTTGACTCAATGTCTTTAACATAAAATCAGTACAAAAAAATACTAAAATGATGCATGAATACTTTGCAATTTAAACATAGCATTAAAAAAAAGTCATTTTTTTACATAAAACTTTACAAAAACAAATGAACTTTTTTTCCTTTTTCCTTTTGATTCTGGAGTGAAATATCAT